>PVJH01012454.1:0-64412 GCA_004026705.1 Nesogale talazaci
TTTTTTGTTCTTTGATGCCTGATAACTGATCCCTTTGACAACTCATGGTCAACAGGCTGCTGTGCTTCTTCTATGTGGCCTTTGATGCTTCTCAGATAGATGGCCGCTTATTTAGTTTCAAGCCTTTAAGATCCCAGATGCTATTTCGTTTGATAGCCAGGCACCATCAGCTTTCTTTACCACTTTTGCTTATGCACATGTGTCTTCAGTGATCATGTAGGGAAGGTGAGCATCATGGAAAGCCAATTTGATAGAACAAAGTGTTCTTGCATTGAGGAAGTGCTTGAGTGGAGGCCCATGTTGATCTGCTGCCTTAATACTAAGCTTATAAGTATATGGACATACATCTATTTCCCCATCATCAGATATAAATATATTTACCTATGCACATGCCTGTATTTAGATCTCTATAAATGTTCCTTGCCCCCCAGTTCTTTCCTCTATTTTCTTTTACTTTCCTCTTGTCCCACTATCATGCCCAGCCTTCATTTAGGTTTCAGTATTTTCTCTCAGTTACATTACCCTTGATTAATTCCTAACAGCTTTCTCATACCCTCCTTACCACTGATTTTGGATCTCTTGTTCCCTTATCCCTGGGTTGGTCAATATCACCTTCTTTTCCTTACCTCCCATGTTCCCATGAAACCATCAGTCCCATTGTTTTCTCCTCCAGACTGTTCACCCAGCCTATCTCATCGAGATAGACTTGCAGAGATAATAATATGTACCAAAAAACCAAGTCAGCATAAGATGAAGGGACAAAAGAAACAAAATGATAGCATCAGAAGCCAAAAACACAATGTCCAGAAAAAATATATAAGTAAATAAGAAAATAATAATAACAACAAAAGAAAAACCTGTAAATAGTTCAAGGTCTGTTCCTTGACTTCCAGGAGTATCTCCTGGTTGAGTCTGATGGGGTGCCACACCCTGGCCCCAAAGTATATCCTTGGTACTCCCTCGGAAACTCCATGCTCTGCTCCCCCAGATGTCTTGCTGCATGCCCTTGGTGCTTTTCCTCAGTGTGGTGGGGTCAGACCAAGTGCAATCCTGACCCTGTTCCTCGGAGTTGTCCCCGTACGACCTTGGGTCAGCAAGGGATGCCGTGTTTCATAGTAGGGCCGGCCATATGGTCCTCTCTGTTCTGAGTGGGGATATCATCCTCAAGGGTCAGTGAGCCAGGATGCACACCGCTCTTTCTTCCTCCCCCTTCATTTGCTCTCGTGTGCTCTGGTCAGATATGTCCCTCTCCCCCAGCTGCAGCCTCAGTGCTGTCCTCCAAAGCAAACTCCCCTGGGGGGAAGGGCAGCTGTCCACATAGTTGGGATTGGGGCTGGACCCTCAAACCTCTCCACTGGCTCCCCGCTCCATGCTCAGTTATCAAAAGATATGGTTTCTGGGATCTTAAAGGCTCAGAAGCAACAAAATCAACATGGAAGAAGCATACCAGCCTGTGTGACCCAAGGTATTGAACAGATCAGGTATCAGGCATCAAAGAACTAAAAATTATATCATTATAAATGAAGACGAGTACAGATTAAGAACCCAAAGTCCATCTGTAAGTGAAGTGACAGCCCCTTACAGAAAGGTGTGGGGAAGAAATGAATCAGTGTAGCAAGGATGAAACATGCAACTTTCCTCTAGTTCTTAAATGCTTCCTTCCTTCTACTATCATGATCCCAATTCTACCATACAAATCTGGCGAGGCCAGAGAATGTACATAGGTACAGATAGGAACTGGAAACAATGGGAATCCAGGACAGATGATCCCTTCAGGATCAGTGGTGAGAGTGACAATACCGGGAGAGTGGAGGGAAGGTGGAGTAGAAAGGGGAAACTGACTATAAGGTTCTACATATAACCTGCTCCTGGGGTATGGACAACAGGAAAGTGGGTGAAGGGAGACATCAGACAGTGTATGATATGACAAAATAGTAATAACTTATAAATTATCAAGGATTTATGAAGGAAGGAGGTGGAGAGGGAAGGAAAATGAGGAACTAATATCAAAGACTTAAGTAGAAAGAAAATGTTTTGAGAATGATGATGGCAGCAAACGTATAAATGTGTTTTGATTACAATGGATAGATGTATGGATTGTGGTAAGAGTTGTATGAGGCCCCAATAAAATGATTAAAAAAAATACAAAGAACCACCAGTGTAGTTGAAGTACTCAACTGCTAATCAAAAGGTGAGTGGTTCAAGCCCAACAGCTGCTCCATGGGAGAAAGGTTTGACATTCTGCTTCCATAAAGATTTAGAGCTTTGGAAACCCTATAGGGGAACTCTACTCCATCCTATAGGGTGACTATGTATAAGGATTGGCCTAGACCATATGTGTGGTTCCCTTTACTCCCTAGGGCTGGTAGCACTGCAATTACACAAGACATGCTAAAGGATAGGCCTTGTGGTGGTTACATAATCTAGTGTCGACTTGCGGAGGGCTAGCTAAAGTCTAGCCTGTTTTTCAGGTCACAGTTTGATTACCTCATTTGGAGGAGCCACGGAGATAAAAAGCTCACTGGAGTCCAGCTAAACACACCCTCTCTGCTTCACCTTCCTCTGACAAGCCACAAGGAGGGACACTGATGGAGCCAAAGCCCTGGAGCTAGAGATGCCCCTTGGAGACCCAGGCCTGTGCTGAGATGCTTACACCACCACTGGATCCGCAAGACTTTCCACCCACTGGCCTGTGAGCTTCCTGCCTTCAGCATCATTGCATGTGTTGCATGAGTCTGAAGAGGACTTTATATATTGTTATCAGACTTTTGGACTAATATTGGACATATGAACTTGATCTGGACGAGGCTGGGGTATTTTCTCAATATACAATTGCTTTCATATATAAAGTTCTTTCTTCTACACATATGAATTTGTTTCTCTGGTCAACCTAGACTAATGCAAGCTTTTTACTAATGATGAATATTAGTTCCATCCTCTTCATTACCAGTCAGACAAAGCTTCCAAGTGTCAGGTGTCTTCAAAAAAATGTATTCCCCAGAAACATTAATAATATATATGGTTTGAAAGCAGCTCTTCTTCAGACCTTTATTACTAGATTGTTTTGATTACATAGGCAGCATTTGTGCATGTTATAAAGTGAAATGCAGTTTATATTGCTATATAAATGGATGGCTTTAAGCCTTTCCCCAGGAGGGCGAATCTGACATACTTCACTCTGAGCCAAATTGGAATGCTTCCAAAATGCATTTTCAGATGTTGTAAATGCACCTGCATTCTGGTGCCTCCTTGTCTAAGCAGAAACTCTTTCCACCGCTGGGAAGGAGAGGGCAGAGGCATGGAGGAAGACAAGAAGAAACGGCCTCACAGGCTCCAAGAGCAGACGTGATCTACTCTTTCTTTTGTTTCTTCCAGTTCTGTTACTTAATATTGTTCTCTCCCCATAAGGAAAATATTAAGTATTCAGGGCTTTGACTTTGGTACACTCCATATGGGCCACGGAATTATGTGAATGGCTGTATCTTAATCCTTCCAAAGGTAGTACCAAGGATGATATGCAACTAGTATCTTTCAGGAAGCAGAGACAAGGAGCTCATCCCTAGCACCCCTGGAAGTGCTTACCCGTCGCTTCATGCCAACTCTGGCGAAGCACGGTGACTCCTTGTAAGTCAGAGCACAACTGCACTCCATCGGGTTCTCAGAGTGATTTACTTTTGAGGGTTCTCAAAGTGGATACCAATCTTTGGGTTAGCAACTCAGCATTGTACCGCTCAGGGACTTTCCTTTTCTAAAAAAAAGTCATTTTGTTGGGTCTCCACTCCGCCTCCCCTCATTCACAATGGAGTGATTTCTTTTGTTTTTTCATGCCTGATACTGATTCTATGACACCTCCTGATCACACAGTCTGGTGTGCTTCTTTCATGTGGGCTTTGCTGACAGCTGTATGTATCCCTGGGGTTAGTCTGACCCCTACCGTACTACCTGGACCTCCCATCAGGAATGTTTGTATGCAGTAGCTTTTTCCCTATGCCTCTTTTACATTATTTTTTAAGCTGACCTCAGCAGACTCATGTTGTACTTGTCCTTTTGTGCTTGGCTTACTTTGCATAGTATAATTTCCTCCAGTTCTTCCTATGTAGCGATGTGCTTCATGTATTCATCACTGCTTTTTATGGATGCATAGTACTCCATTGTATGTACGTACCACAGTTTTTAATCCATTCATCCCTGGATGGAAATTTGGGTTGCTTTTAACTCCTTGCAGTTGTGATCTGGGCCACGATGGACATTTGAGCACAGATGTCTGTCTGTGGTTTGTTTGTTGCCTCTTCTGGGTATATGCCCAGTAAGGGAAGGGAATAGCTCGATTTCCATCTGTTTAAATCACCAAATAGATTTCCATACTGACTGTACATATGAAGAGGTCCACCAGCAGTGGAGGAGAGTTCCTGCCTCCTCCCAGCCTCAGGGACTTTTTATACACATGGTGAGGAGTATTAATCATTACATAGAGTTAGTGCCTTAGAGCATTAGGAAATAATTCTCTTGGCAGAACCCTATTTGTGAAAGATGGGGTTAAATTACTGTGCAGTATTAGCTGGTTTGATTTGAATACTTTGAGTAACAATTAAAATTGTTAATTATTTCTTTAGCCTTGAACAGAGAATTTGATAAGAAAATATGTCAACTATATAATTAGGTTCTGCCAAATATACATAAGTCCACTATGCACTATATAACATATGTGGTTAATATCCAGTACATCATTAATCACACTATATATTATGTATATAATATATAAATATACAATTTATATCTATAAATATATATATAACCTGGGACATGTATAAGGTGTAAACCAGTCAGAGAAATAAAGCTCAAGTAGTTTCCACTAAGATGAACCATAAAAAGGTGGCAAAAAATATCAAAGGCAGAAAACTTGAGAGACATGGAAAAACAAGGCAGTCCTATGAAGTTCTGGCCCTCCATGATTTCAGTTTATTTTTTTTAACATCAGGGAAAAATATGTCATATGGTCTCCTGCGTGTGAAAAAGAAAAATCTCTTCCTTAATACTCAGGACTTTTTCTTGCAGACGACAGCACCACGGCCACTCAGGGGGAGCTGCACATGCCAGTGCAGGCACCCTCAGCCCCAAGCCCTACCCCCGCTTCCCACCCCTAGACACTGTAAACCTGCCAGAGGAAGAGCACACGTTTTCCCCCTTGGAGAGTGCTTAACTTGGAGTGCCCTGACTTTGTGGTTGTGAAGGGTTCTCTAGATTCCAGGGAGGCGAATCAAGGTACACCTGCCAAGCCCAAGCTAGCAGTCATTGTGACTAAGAAGAAACTCCCTCATTTGGGAAAAATAATTGCTTTGTCACTGCTACTATTTTATTCTGTGACCATGAAATGTTCTTTCTATGTATTTGTCTTCCATCTTTTGTAAGGAGAGCTCTGGAGGGGTGTGGACAGCCAAGGAATCTTCTGGAAAAGTCACGGATGGTACAGAGCCACTGGGAGCGATAGATGGGATCTTCTCTTCACTGAGCCGTGGTCTTCATGAAACAGAGAGCTTGGAGACTCCAACCACGTCCATGACAACACAGTCAGACACAGCACGGTGAGGGTAGGATAGATCCTCTTCTCTCTTCTATAAAACTCATAGAATTGGGCTGAGCCCTGGTGGCGTGGTGGTTGTGCGCGGGATTGCAGCCCCCTGGGTTGGAGGTTCAAATCCAGCAGCAAGGCTGAGCCTCCTGCTCCCACCACCAGAGGGCAGTGAAGCCCCCAAAACAAAAACTCATAGAATAACTATTCCTCTTCCCTATCCACAGTTCAGAGCTGAACTGGGGAGTTTGCACAATTCTTTATGTGAATACCTTTAAACTATTTCTATAGAGAGAATGTCTGAAACGATGGATCAGAGAGGTAGGGGGGAAAGTCAAAGCTTTAATCTACAGCCTCAACATGGTTACATAATACACTGAGAGGAGGAGAAAAAAATGTCCATCATGCCAGTTAATATTTGTGAGCATTTTTCTCCTTCTCTCTCTCTCCACTGACAAAATGCTTCCCAGAGGTAACTTAGCAAAACACAGCATTCAAAGAATTTAATAAATCAACTCCGCAGAATGAGATTATGACTCACCGAAGGCAGTTTGATTGGCTAGCCATTTTTCAAAGCTGGTTTTTCATTATAAAGAAAATGGGAAGTTGGGAATCAAGTGGGAACGAAACAAACTGGCAAGAAGATTCCAGTGCAACTGCGAACTCCAGTAAACAATGACTCGTCTGGGCTCCCCACAGGCCTTCTGCGCTGAAGCTGCCTGTGGACTTTGCCACCTGCTTACATTCGTGAACGGCAAAAAGGGTGGGAACGTTTCTCAAACAGTGGATTCACTTTATTTTTGTTTCCAGTTCATAATGTCTGCCCCAAGAGTGTATCTTGTTTATCTAGGTCTACCATCACAGAAATACAACAAATGGGTGGCGTTAATAAATGAACTTTTAGCGTCTCAGAGTTGAGGAGGTTTAAAGTCCACATCCAGGGTGTTGACTGTAGGGGAAGGCTTTCTCATGTGTCACCTCTGGAGGAAGCTCTTGGCCTCTTCTGAGCTTCTGCTCCCAAGCCATCTCCCTGTGGCTTGGCACCTAATTTTCCCCACAACTGTTTCCAGCTTGCTTGTTTCACCTCGCTTATACCTCAAAGGAGATCGACTCAAAATACACCCTAACCAAACCATTGATTAGCATAAAATTACTGTCATAATAGTTATCATTTTTAGCACTTATATTGAGGCACACAACTCAGTTCATGGACTTCTACCCTTTGAGATCCCCAAATCCATGCCCTTGTCTGACGCAAAACACATTCATCTCATCCCTTCATCCCCGAAGCCTTAAATCTTCTCTCTCAAAGATCATCTTCTGAAGCATATAAATCAAGAGAAGAGGTTGAGGTTGCCAAGGATTTCATCCGGCTTGCAATAGTAATCAATGTTCATTTAAGCAGCAGACAAGCGATAACATGATGCATTCCATTAGGGAAATCTGCCGGACAAAACCTCTTTAAAGTGCTGAGAAGCAAAGATGTTACCTGGAGGACTAAGGTGTGCCAGAGCCAGGCCATGGTACTTTCAATGGCCTCATATGCATGTGAAATTTGGACACTGACTAAGGAAGACTGAAGAAGAATCTATGCATCTGAATTACGGTGCTAGAGAAGAATATTGACAGTACCATGGACTGTCAAAAGGACAAACAAATCTGTCTTCGAAGAAGTCCAACCAAAGTGCTCTGTAGAGGGAAGGATGGCAAGACTTCATCTCACATACTTTGGACACATTGTCGGGAGAGACCAGAGCTATGGGGTAATTGGTTAGACCCATCAGTGGAGGAGCAAGCAGTGAAAAAGAGGAAAGTCCTGGACAAGATCGATTGACACACACACAAAAGATGGATTGACGCAGTGACTACGACGCTGAGCTGAAACACCAGGCAGTGTTTCGTTTTCTTGTGCTTAGGGGTTTGCTATGAGTCAGAACTGATTCAATGACACCTAACAATAACAAAATAAATATCATCTTCTGAAGCATCTAAATCAAGTCTGGGTCATACCATATATACTGAAGTATAAGCCGACCCGAATAGCAGCTGAGACTCTTAATTTTACCACAAAAAAAGTGCAAAAATGTGCTGAAAGATTTGGCTTATACAGGAGTATATACAATACTTTATATTGTATACAATGTATCTTGTATAAGATGTATACAATACATCTTGGGCCAAAAGTCCTCTCCATCTCTGAATCTGTGAAATCTATAAGTTATTTGCTTCCAAAGTATAAGGGTAGAATAGGCACAAGGTAAATTTTCTACTACAAATGGGAGAATTTAGAGAGAAAGAAGGGATAACAGACAAATCTGAAACCCAGTAGTACAAATTGTGTTAGCTCTGAAGGAGCCCTGTTCTCTGTTCTCATCTGGGCAGTGGCTCTACTCTCCAGATTCTGGGTATTTCCCACACTCTCTGGATTCTGGGTGGAGGCTCCTTGACCTTGAACTTCACTTTGACATTCCAGACCCACTGGTAATGACAGCTCTTCTTTCTCAGCATTGTGGGGGAATTGGGAACATTCTACTTGTCCATCTGAGTGATAACTCTACATACTTGGCCTACGCCAGTCCCATTCTGTGTGGTTTTTTTTTTTTTCGGTTGGGGGGAAGGAGGTATCACAACCCCATTTTCTTTGCTTGGGGTGAAATCCAATTCCCCTGATACATCTTAAAAGCACCTCTACCCACCTCTACCTTAACCACCTCTACTCTTTTTTTTTTTTTTTGGTTTTTTGGGCATCACTGCCCTCTGGTGGTGGGAGTAGGAGGCCCAGCCTTTGCTCCGTGGAGCTGGAATTGAACCTCCATCCCAGTGGGCTGCAGACCCGTGCACAACCACTACGCCACCGGGGCTCAGCCCCCACCTCTACTTTTAACAGCACTCTGAAACCCAATGGTGAAGATCAGACTCTTTGAACCTGACAGACTGTGGTCTCCCCTTTAAGATCCAGGAGACTGCCCCCACCCTTGGAAACCAAGAAAGTCCTGATTCCCATGCTCCTTCCCATAGTTCAGTTGTTCTCTAACCTGCTCCAGAGACGTGCTTTTTCTTGAAGGACAGTAGGTATACGTCCTTTGTCCTGTTGCTTGTCTGTATAGCACTAAGAGGCAGAGACTTTTCCTTTTGTGCTTTCTCTACTGCCTTCAGATGAAGCTGTTGGGTTTTCTGTTGTTGGCTAATTGGTTAGATCCATCAGTCACTGGTTTGATTTATGTAACAAAAGATTTTTTGGCCATGTCCTTTTTGAATATTCAAGGACACATATCCTTAGTTCGTACAACAGATTTTTTTTAAAAAGATCATTAAGTTCTGCTTTCATTTTGTGGTTTCAGTCCACCTTTCCCTCTCACATTTTGCTGTAAGCAGAAAGAAGAAGCTGTGTGGCCCCTATAAAATCTTGGTTAGAAAGTTCATCACTTCCAGTTCAACCTTCCACCAAGTCTTTGAACTTAATTCAGGTAAGTTCTTTGCCATAGCCTAGAGAGCATTGCCTTTCTTTTATTATTCAATCATGTGTTTATAATTTTCTTCTTTCTGCTATAAACATTTTTTAAAAATAATTTTATTGGGGTCTGCTGTAAACTTTTATTGGTCTTTGGAAACAGGGGTATATTTGCCAAGAAGGATGATCCCATCATATTTCTGCAGGAACTGATTCTGGATTTGGCTCAATGCAGGCTGTCCTGCACTTGTCATCGACAATGCTCAAATTTGGTCTTCCTGGCACCACCACATAGAAGTAAAGGCCATAGATACAAATAGTAGTTATATGTGATTCCTCAGATCAATGAGTTTCTTGGTCCCAAAATCGAAGTTTCCAGTATTTGAGAAGTTAGTTTTCCTTTCTTTTTTTATTATCATATGTGATTCCCCAGATCAATGAGTTTCTGGGTCCCAAAATCGAAGTTTCCAGTATTTGAGAAGTTAGTTTTCCTTTCTTTTTTTATTATCAAATCCTTTTAGTGGGGGCTCTTACAGCTCTTATCACAATCCATCCATCCATCCATTGTGTCAAGCACATTTGTACATCTGTTGCCACCATCATTTTGAAAGCATTTTTTTCTGCTTGAGCTTAACCCAGGCTCCTTCAATTTTAGACTGTCTTCCAAGGTTTCCTCTGTCTTGACCCCATGGACTGTGCAATGAATGGTATTTTCTTTTCTTTTCATTGATCCTAGTGCCAAAGTATCTGATGGTGTATTTAGCGTTGAACAACACAGAGACCTGATTTGGATCACTCCAATACCCTGCTTGCCTGGATTAATCTATCTATGTTTTCCCCCCTGCAGATGTTAAAGCAGACTAAGAGTTCAAAGATGCTGCATGGGGCCTCTTTTTCACCTTCATTGTGCAGCATGATGGAGAAAAGAAGAGAAGGAAATTCTGAGCCCGAGTCATCCCAGAAGCATATTTAACATCCAAATTCCAGCAATGTTTTGTTGCTGGTGCCATATGTATTCTCAAAGACAATAGCTAAGCTCACTTCCTTCTGTCCCCTTGTCATCATTTCCTTTAGGTCCATAAATTTTCCAACAGCCTCTTCAAGACAACCTAGGATTTTACAATTAGATACTTAATGGCATGCTAGGTTTTATGTCCTTTCATGCATTGGCTACTAGAATTGGGAATATCATCTTCAGGACTAGGTGGGCCAGGATGTGTTCCACTCTCTCTTCCTCCCCCTTCATTGGCTCCTGTGTGCTGTGCTCAGACATGGCCCTCTCCCTGAGCTGTAGCTCCAGTGCTCTCTTCTGAAGTGAGTTCTTCTGCAGTGTAGGGGGTGGGGGGACTGACTGTCCACATAGCTGGGATTGGGACTGGCTCCATCACCCAATTCTAAAATGATTTCCACAATGTAGATATCTGTTAGAGTAAGCTTCACTTTTTGAGTACCATTATCTTAATTATAAGAGGTTGCTTTAGTAGAAGTAAATAAATGTTGGGCTCTCAAAAGGAGATTTATTTCACACACAATTTAAAAGGCTGAAGTCCAAATTCAGGGTATTGATTTCATGAGAAGCCTTCCTCTATCAGCTGTGGAGAAAGGTCCTTGTCTCTTTTGAGCTTCTGCTATTGGGCTATCTTTATGTGATCTGCCATCTACCTTCCCCTGCCTCTGCTTCTTAGTGTGTGTTTAATTTCTTTTCTATCTCAAAAGAGATCAACTTAAAACACACCCTACATGAATCCTGCCCCCTTAACATAAAAGAAACAACCCATTCGCAAAAGGAACTACAACCTAGAGATTAGGTGTGCACCACAGTTGGGGAAACACAATTGGTTCCATAATGGGTTGGATTGTAGTGTGAATTTTATTAATAAAAATGGTTCAGGTAGAAAACATTTGGAAATGGAGATGGCAACATGTGTGCAAGTATGCTTGATACAAATGATGTATTAAATCTTATAAGAGCCGTAAGAACCCCCAATAAAATTATTGACAAAAAAAGAAAACATTCCAACCCAGAAAAAAAAAGATTTAAGCATACTTATATAATAAGATATATGAACACAAAAATACTAATTTCTTACTTTATTTAAGTGCATGGACTGTTTTATTTAGTTTTTCCTTTTTAATTTTAATTAAACCAATTTATTCAACATTGTGCCATCTTAAGAAAAAATAAAGGTTGCTTTCTTTTCTGTTGGTATTTCAGAGAAACACTTACTGCATCACAAAACAATCCCAGGGAACATTTGAAATTTGGTCAAATGAAATCACCAGTGAGGTTAGGTAATAGACTATTCTTCTACTCTGACATCCTTTTCACCAGCCCTATGTGTCCCTCAGAGGGAAAAAGGCAATGACAGAGACAAAGAACAGAAGAGGAAAATAATAAGATAAAAAAAAGCCTGAAAACATTCAAAACCTTCCTTGACCAAACTACTGCTGGTGGCAAGTATATCTGTGTGGAAAATTATTCACCCACTAATCACTCAATAATTACCAAATAGAATAGAATTACAACATTCCATTGTAATCTTATGGTGGTGGTCCAATGTGCTTAAACCCACCTATTGGAAATCTTAATAAAGTAAAATTTATAATTTATAATCACACTGTTTAGTGTTCACTGAAAACTGGGTTCTCTCTCCCTGGGAAGCTTTCAGAATGACTCAGGCTCTATCTTATCCACCCCCTGACAACTCTCCACTGCAGCAAGGCATCTCCACCTCAAATTGAATAGGAAATTAAGTGTATGAAAAAATATGAAGAAAGGAGAATGGAGAATGAAGAAGTGTCCAGGAAAAGAGGGAGAGAGAGTATGTCTAACAGGAAGAAACCTGTAATTACTATTTTCTAGTTATTTATTAAATAAGCAAACGGATACAAACTTTTCACTAAATGTACATCAGCGCCGACTCTCTATTTATGTATCAAGGCCTTACCTGCACTTTGCCTTGTTAATTTGGTTGTCCAACTCCAGTGCACTTTGGAGTCAAACAGACTTTATAACTTCTGATGATTGCTAGGTGTGTCAATGTGCTTAATTTTTGCAACATCTTCCTGAGACAATAGAGAAGATGATAGTACCCCCCTCATTGGGTCTTCCTGAAGAGAGAAACATGGTTCATTCTGAAGCATGCCTACCATAGAACCCAGTGTGTCACCATTCAACAGTGGTGTGGTGTTGGCTAAAAACATTGTTGGTGATAGTTTAATGATACCCATTCTCTATCATCAGATACATGTGGAGCAAAGGTCCCTCCATAAATGACGGCATGTGGTGAGCTTAGGGTGGTCATCAAAGAGCCATCCCAAAGGGCAGTCTTCTGTGTCTCTGTCGCCTCTCTGGGGAATAAATATTTCCATTTCTTGGGCTCTGTGCAGCACTGAAGGAACCTGAGAGAGACAGTGGGCTATGCCTTGGGCTGCTAACAGCAAGGTCAGCAGTTGAAACCCACCAGCCACTCCACGTTTCAAAGATAAGATGGTTCTTCTCCCACAAGGATGTAAAACCTCAGAAACCCAAAGGAGCAGTTCTCCTCTGTCCGACATGGTCACTGCGAGTAAAAATCAAATCAATGGTAGTGAATTATGGTAGAATGTTAAATATTGATTCTGGTTCCACCTCTTATGAGACTGACTTTCAACTTAATATCTCAACAAATGGTATTGGTTTTTAAATTTTCTTTATTATTTTTAATGTATATTATGTGATTCCATAGTTTAATCACATCAACCAGAATTGTATAATTGCTACCACAATCAGTTTCCAAACATTCTTTTTCTACATGGACTCTTTGACATCCTCTCCCATTCACACCTGTGGTGTCGATTTCATGATTGGGAGTCTAGGGGTGGAGTCTAGCCTATCAATCTGGGGATGGCCAATGAGACCTCTGTGTGGGCATGACTTTCTCTGAGAATTATGGGAAATCTTGCGATATTTCTCCCATAGAGATGAGAAACTATAGACTCAGTCCCTTGAAGACACTCTATAGACAAGACACATGGCAGCACACTGATAGATCCTGAACCCTGGAAACTGGAGAAGCCACATGGGCTTGCGCTAATGGAACCAGACCTCTGGGGCCAGAGAAGCCACATGGAGACTCCTGCCAGTGCTGAGATGCTTGAGAGGCTACATGGAAACTCCTGTCAGTGCTGAGGTGTTTCTACCACCACTGGATACACAAGACTCTACATCCACTAGCCTGTGATTGTCCTGGCATCATGGCATGTGCTTCATAAGTCTGAAGAAGACTTTATAGATTGGTATTGGATGTATGGGCTAATATTGGATTTATGAACTGAACTGGGTTGGGATGCTTTCTCAATGTTCCATTCCTCTTGTATATAAACCTCTCCCTTATGCATGTTTATGAATTTGTTTCTCTAGTCTATATAATGCTGCCTCCACCACTGTGTCCCCCTCCCTCAAAACTCTTATTCTGCTTAGTCTTTCTATAGGTTCAGCAATCTTGGATTTCATATATCAAAAAGCAGAAAAGCATATGACACAACTTCAAGAGATGACCTTCAGTGTCATAATACATCTGACTCATAGCAACTTTATACAGAACAGAGTATTTGTTGGGTCCAGGGGATTCCTGTGGCCTTCTCACAACCATTGCAATGTTTAAGCCTATCTCAAAAATTAGCTGTTATAACATTTAGATAAAGCATGTAGTTAAAAAAAAAATGGAATGAGCCCCGGTGGCATAGTGGTTGAGTGTGGGACTGCGGCCCACAGGGTTGGCGGTTCAAATCTAGCAGCAGCTCTCCAGGAGCAAGGCTGGACCTTCTATTGCCACCAGAGGGCAGTAATGCTCCCCAAAAAAAAGTAAAAAGAAAAAGCATGCATATATATTTTCTAACAAGTCCAATTTCTGACACATGTTAAGTGCTCAGTGATTAGCTATACTGTTCTTTTCATTCCTATTGTATTAAGGTGAAGCAAGCTCCCTTGAAGTGATTGGCAAGCTGTCACTTTTCAGGGTCTAGACAGGAACAACTATTCCAGAAAATATTAAATTTTAGGGGTCATGACAATCACCTGAGAAGTTTGTTAAAAATGTAGCCTTCCTGGGGAAGCACACCAGGATGGTAGATAAAGGGACAGAATAGGCAGTGTAAGATATGGATAAGTAATAATAATACTATAATAATAATAATGATAATATGTTAAGGGTCTCCAGGGGTGACAGGATAGGGGATGGAGGGAGCAAAAGAGAAGCTGATAGCAAAGGGCTCAAGGAAAAAGATGATGTTAAGAAATTGTTGACGGGGCCCTGGTGGTGTAGTGGTTGTGTGCGGGACTGTGGCCCACTGGGATGGAGGTTCGATTCCAGCTCCACGGAGCAAAGGCTGGGCCTCCTACTCCCACCACCTGAGGGCAGTGATGCCTACAAAAAGAGAAAGAAATTGTTGACGCCAGTAATTGCACATATCCACTTGAGATAATGGGTGTATGATCTGTTGTAATATATGAAAGACATTCCCCCTAAAAAAAAGAAATCCTAGAAAAAAAAGAAAGTAGGCTCCCCAAACTATACCCATAAAATTTGTATTGACTACATCTGGGGTGATACTCAATCATCTCCACTTTTTTTAAAGTTCATGAGATTTTTCTAATGTAAGTTTTTTGAGAAGTGATACCACAAATGCACTGATGCATTTCAGCTCAACCGCCTCTTTCTTCCTTCTATTTCCTTTCTACTGTTTTACACAACAAAAACGTGCTTTTCAATGGCAAAAGGGTATCGTGACAAGAAGAATTGTGACAAGAAGAGGTCAAATCATCTTTTCCTTTTTCAGAATTCTTACTTAGTTAACAGACTCTGGAAGTATTGCAAATGAAAGGTGAATTTTCCAGAAACTTCATGCAGCCTTGGTGCACAGTGTTTGAAGCACACTTGGAAACCCACCAGTCACTGTGCCCAAAACAAAAGCACAGCTGTCTCTTTCCATAAAGATTTACAAGCTTGGAGATGCTATGGGCAGTTTTACTTTGTCCTACAGATTCCAGCTGTAAGTTAAAATCCATTCAACAGCAGTTGGTTGGGTTGGATTTGGGTTGATGTAGTAGTTCCAAGTAGGACTGCTAACCACAAGGTCAGCAGTTCAAAACCATCCTCTGCTGGGAGAGAGACAGATGAGGCATTCTACTCTGGTGAAGAGTTACAGCTTCAAAACCCCACAGAATCAGTTCTTCCATTCTCTTCTGTCCTGCAGGATTGCGATAGGCATGAGTAGGAATTGACTCGATGTCCATGAGTTTGGTTTTTGGGTTCGGCATGGTCTGAGAGAAGGGAACTAGGCAACCCTTCTGACTTTAAAGGAACAATTATGCACAAGAGGGGGGAAAGGGTTATTAAAGAATAATGAAAGAATCTATATCAAATAAAGCAAACACAGTCCATTCATTTATTCAGTGAAAAATTCAAGTTGTTATACAGGTAAATTCAGAAATACCAAAGCCTTCTAGTTAGTTTCAACTCACAGCAACAGAATAGAACGGTTCCCTCGGCTCCAAGGCTATACATCTTTACAACGCACACCACCGTGGTGTTCTTCCAGGGAATGATGGGAGGGTCTGAGCCTCCCACTTTTTGGTTAATAGTCCAACACTTTAACCACTGCATCACTGGGTCTCCTACTAATTGTGTGAAACTACAACATTAATATATGGACTAAATTTTGGGGAGGGGAAAAACATATCCAGATAAGCTGCAACTTATAATAAATGCTTACCGTCTACCATGTTATAACATTGCACATTGAAGTGTCTGAGGGGAGACAGCTGTCAGTTTTTCTCCACTACACAGACCTTAGAACAAATGGGATATTGTGACCTATTCCCAGCTGACTGTTTCTAAGAAATGCACTCTTCTGTAACAGAGACGCTGTGTTCCTAAAAGAAGTTCCCTCGTCATTATTCAGATCTATGCACATCCCTGGAACAGGCTCAGCAACAGACGTTCCTGTTACTTTCAGATGGGAAGGTATAAATAGTTTTGTAAGGTCGAAGGTCCTGATCATCTCATAAGATTGAAAGAGTAAGAAATATAGCTGTGTTACGGAAGACATGAATAGATTCACAAGATTTGACATCCAGAAAGCTACCAATCATATGAAGAAATGTTTGTTATCATTTTCTATAAGAAAAATGGATATTAAAACAAAGATGAAGTACCACCTCACATGGGCACTGATAGGAACATGAAAAAAGAATAACAATAAAGAGAAAATGATAAATGCTAGAGAAGATGTGGATCTCCAATCCACAGAGATTGGAATCCTCCTGCACTACTGACACAATTGGCGAATTGTACAGTCACTAGGAAAACAGTACAGTGCTTCTGCTTTCACAAAAGTGAATAGAAATACTATATGACCCCACAATCACTGTACTCAATATAGACCCCAAGGAAATAAAGAACAAAACATGAACAGGTATATTGCAAATCCGTGTTTATCACAGCACTGTCCACAATAGTAAAAGGACAGCATCAACCCAGTTGCCCACCTGTTGAGGAATGGATACGTAAACTCTGGTCATACAGACAGTGGTGGAGTAGGGCATTTATGTACTGGGCTGCTAACTACAAGGTCAGCAGTTGGAGACCAGCAGTCATTCGGCAGAAGAATATGAAGACTTTCCACTCTTCTAAAGAGTTACAGTCTTGTGAACTCAAGGTGGGCAGTTCTACCCTGTCCTCTAGGGTAGCTATGAGTCAGAGTAAACTAAGGCACTGAGTTTTAGTGAGTTAAAAAAATGAGCATGAAACTGTGCAACATGTCATGACATGGGTGAATTTGGAAGACATTATGCTCAGCAAAGTTAGTCAATCATATAAAGACAATTACTACACGAGTCCACTGTAATAAAATAAGAGAATAAGAAAAAATGATTTTCACACCAAAAGAAGTAGACCTTAAAGGGCACGTGGACAGGTAAGAGAGGGGGTGGGGGAGAAGGGAGAGGAAAAGGAAAAGAAAAAATTAAAAGGACCATATATAGGGGTGGGGGTGATGTCAGGAGCTTTCTGGAATATTATCAGTATTGTTTCTTGATCCGAGTGGTGGTTACCTAGGTATTTTTGTATTTACTTTATAAAAATGAATAGAGTGCTACACTGTCTATTACATATTTTTCTCTGTATGTCTTATTTTCCACAATTAAAAAAGGTGTTTCTGAGAATCAAGTTTCAATTTGTTACACTCCTTACTGAGTGGGGGTGCCGCAGGAAGGGGGAAGAATACTTCTTTAAGTAATTCATTTCTCAAAGGTCTAGTGAATTTAATTGCTCCTATTTTGAGTCTGGCTTTAAACAGTGCACCAATTAATCTGGCTATATTTAAGGGGTGAAAAAAATCTTCAAGTGTAATAAGATAGCAACATTTAAAAACACAAAATTGAAAATTGTTACCATTTTGAATCAGCTTTTGAGATGACTGAACTGGATGTCTGAAATCTCCAGGCCATTGTAAAATTGGGAAGTGTACATGGAAGCAGGGACAGGAAACTACTGACTTCCTTAATCCAAAAATGTCAAATCTCACCAAATTTGTATGGAGGTTTAATAAGATTCCTATCAAACTATAGACAAGGTTATTCCAAAATTTATATGAAAAGGCCAGTAACTGCAATATTGAAAACACATTTGAAAAAAATAAAGAAGGAATGATAAGTATGAAGAACACATCAGGATTAGAGTAAGACTTACTAACAACACACAATATGCAAATGATACATCTTGCTTGCTCACAGGCAAGAGGCTTGAAGTACTTGCTGGTGAAGATCAAAGACTGCAGCCTTGAGCAGGAACTGCAACTCAAATGTAAAGAAAGCCAAAATCCTTGCAACTGGACCAATAAATAACATCATGGTAAACAGCAAAGATATTGATGTCATCAAGGATTTCATCTTGCTTGAATCTATAATCAATGCTCATGAAAGAAGCAGTGAAGAAATACAATTGATGTACTGCATTGGGCATGTGTGTGTGTGTGTGTGTGTGTATATATATATATATATATATATATATATATATATCAAGAACTCTTGAAAATTCTGAATAGCAAGACTATGATTTTGAGTACCTGACCCAAGTCATTGTACTTCCAACCATTTCATATGCAATGTTGGACATTGCAGAAGGAAGACTGCAGAAGAATGGGTGCATCTGACTTGTGGTATTGGAGAAAATTATTGAAAGTACCAGAAAAAGAAACAAACCTGTCTTGGAAAAAAGTGCACCCAGAATGCTCGTTAGAAGCCAGATGGTGAGATTTCTCACATACTTTGAACATGCTATCCGGAGAGATTAGTTTCTTGAAAAGAGCATCAAACTTATCAAAGGAGAGGATCAGGGGAAATGAGGGAGCCTGCCCACAATATGGACTGACACAGTGGCTGTAACAGCTCGAAAATAAGAACAATTATGAAGACGCTGCAGGGTTGAAAGGTGTTTAGTTCTGCTACTCTGATAGACTCGATGGCACCCAACAATAACATTCCAAGACTTAAAGGGGACACCTTGGTCAATAGAAAGGAACAGCACACAGAAATAGATTCATGAGAATATGCTCAACTGATTTTTGACAAAGAAGCAAAAGTAATTCATTGGAAGAATAGCAATCACCTTTCAACCAAGCGTGCTAGAACAGTTGGACATCCCTAAGAAAGTGATCAAAGTCACAGCCTTATAAAAAATTCATTCAAATGAATCACAGACATAGAAATATAAGAGAATTTTATTCAGGGAATTTGTGAAAAACCTACACATAATTCTGTACTTAACCGTGAAAGACCAATGGCTTTTCTCCTAAGATCAGGAAGAAATGGATATTCTAGTAACTAGAAATGGATTCCTAGTAACTATGTACTGAATGGTTTAGCCAGGCCAATTGTGGTAGTTACATAATCTGTTGTCAATTTTCAACTTAAGAGTGAAGGGGTAAAGTTTAGGTCAGGTGACAGTTTAATGACGTTGTTTGGAGGTGCCAAAGAGATAAAAAGCTCACTGGAGACAGGACACACTCACTCCCTGCGAGGCATTTCTGAGGATGAGCTTCATGGAGCTACATAAACTCAGAGAACTGGAGGAGTCATGTGGAGACCCAAGCCATCTCTGAAATACTTCCACCACCACTGGATCCACAAGACTTTCCACCCACTGGTCTATATTTGGCAAATACAAATCTTGCTGTATTTGGCATCATTGCATGTGTGTCGTGAATTGGAAGAGGAATTTATAGATTGCTATTGGTCATATGGGCTAATATTGGACTTATGGACTGGGATATTTTCTCAATACTCAATTGCTCTTGTATATAAAGCTCTTTCTCATACACATATGAATGTCTATGAATTTATTTCTCTAGTCTACCTAGACTAACACAGCAATTAAAAAACAAGTGAATCTATCTCTACTCACACATGATATGATCTTATAAAAAGAAAATCTGAAAGGATCTAATAAATGGATTCAGTAAATGTGCTAGTCCAGGTAGGCTAGAAAAACAAACTGATTGACACTCATACATTTATAAGAGAAAGTTTTATATAGAAGGCAATTGTACATTAAGAAAACATTCCAACCCAGTCCAGTCCAAGCTCATATGTCTGATACCAATCTCTAAAGTCCTCTTCAGACTCACAAAACATATGCAATGATCCCAAATAAAGGATGACCACAGGCCAATAGATAGAAAGTCTTTGAACCCAGTGGCATTGTAAGCATCTCAGCACTGGCAGGGGTCTCCACATGACTTCTCCTGTTCCCAGAGTATGGGGTCTATCATTGCAGTCCATGTGTCTTGTCAGTAGAGCATTGCCAAGGGAGTGAGGTGAGAGAGAATGTTTGTTTCCCACCTTCAAGGCGGAAAAACAGGAATTCCCAGAATTTTCAGAAGGCCATGTCCACACAAATGCCTTATTTGCTATAACACGATTAACAGACTAGATTCCACCCCTTCGCTCATAATCCTCTCAAGCCCCAAATTAACACCAGATTATGCAACTAGCACAGAATAAAGTTAGAGGAGAAGACATCAACCCACAAAAGTCAATTGTATTTCTATGCACTGTTGTTATCATTGTTGTTGATAGATGGTCTTTATTCAGTTCCCGCTCATCACACGCTGATGTGCAACAGAGGGAAGCTTTTTCTGAAGATCAGCCGGCAACAGTTCTATGCACTTGTTGCTGTTGTTGGTAGGTGTCATCGAACCAGTCCGGACCTAAAGCAGCATATGCAAAGCCGAACAAAACATTGTCCAGCTCCGCACCCTGCTCCCAATTGTCCCTGTGCTTCAACCCAGTGTTGCAGCCACTGTGTCCATCCACCTCCTTAAAGACTTCCCTCCTTTTCACTGCCCCTCCCCTTTAGCAAGTAGGAGGTCCTTCTGCAGGGACTTGTCTCTGCTGACAACATGTCCAGAGTATGTGTGATAAGCCTCACTATTCTTGTGTCTAAGGAATAGTTTGGCCACATTTCCCAAGACAGATTTGCTTGTTCTTTTGGCAGCTCACGGTGCTTTGAATATTCTTCACCAGCACCATAATTCAAACAAATCAATTCTTCTTGGGTCTTCCTTATTCACTGTCCAACTTTCATATGCATATGAGGCTATTGAAAATCTCATGTCTTAGGCCAGGTGCACCTTAGTCCCCAAAGTAACATCCTTGCTTTCCAATACTCTAAAAAGGTCTTGTACAGCAGATTTCCCCAATGCAACACATCTTTTGTTCACTTGACTGCTGCTTCCATGAGCACTGTGGATCCAAGCAAAATGAAAGCCTCGGTAACTCCAATATTTTGTCCACGTATCATGACGTTAAATGCATCAGTTGTGAGGTCTTTGAGCAAGGATGTTTCTTTAAGGACAGAGTGTGCCTGACCCAAGCCTTGGCATTCTCCATCATCTCATGAGCATGTGAACGTTGGACATTGAATAAGGAAGACGGGCAGGGAAACAATTGTAAGGATGGCACAGGACAAGGCACTGTTTGATTCTGGGGTACATAGGGTCAATATGGGTCATAGCTGACTCCTCAGCACTTAACAACAACGACAACGCTTCCTGTGGGGTGGGGGGGTGGGCTGGGGCACTTGAGACTACTAACCTAGAGATAGACATTGTGAACCCATCCAGAAACTCTGAGGCAGTAAGGCCTGGCAATCTGGTTCTGTAAAGATGACAGCTAAGAAAATCTCATGAGCAGTTCCACGCTATAATACCATGGGTTCAGAAACCCATATTCTTGGTATCAAAATTGATGTCACCGTGATTCAGACTTGATTTGATGGCAAAAGAGTTTTCAGCTCTACCCCTCAAAAAGGATGATGAGCCATTCAGAGAAGTCACAAGAGACTTGCTAAGATTTCCCTATAGAGAAACCCTCCAGGAAAACTTTCACCTTTTGGAAATCTATGACCTGGAAAACAAGCAGTGGGTCTGTGAGGCATCATCTGCGGTGTTTGCTTTCCTGTCGTGTGCCTGTAGCTGTGGGTCACAGTGCAGAGGACATAGCTTTGTTTTCTTGGTTTTTAAAATCAGTCTAGTGGATTAATGGCTCAAAATCAAGTCCTGGCAGAGTATCAAAGCCTCTCTCACATCAGAAACTCAAGGGTGGACATTCTTTCTTGAAAATGTGTAACTTTGAGGTTTTTTCTTAAATGTTGAATATATTTATAATCATCTTTTCATCTAAGCAGTCCCAAGAGAGCCACATGGTGCCAAAGAAAGAAAACCTCAAAGAATATAAAATGATCCCCACCCCCACTCCAGCCCAGGCAGTAAAATCTAGTACTTTAAAAGGTTTTGCCGCTTTTTAAAAACGACCACACGACCTCATCCTCGGTATCAAACTCGCAAATCTGGACTGCCCTTTCTGTTTTCTATTTTGAGCCCAATATGAGAATCCAAGCAAGTGCCTTGTCCAGCTGGTTGGTGCCTGGTGCTGTGTCTGGGGTGACTGTTTAACCCTCTGAATCCGGCAGGTGGGTTTCCGGACACAAACTCTTGCTGAAGCTGGATCTCAGCCAAGCTGTGAAGCAGAGGGATTTTGAAAAAGCACCCAAGTTTCCCATTTAAGGATCCCTGGTGGTATGGACAGTTCAAACCCATGAGTTGTTCCAGGGGAAAAAGACGAGGTTGTGAGCCCCTGTCAAGATTTGCTGTATGGAAATTATTCTTCCCCGTTCAACTGGGTCAGTATGAGTCAAGGTGACCTCAGTGGCAGTGGGTATGTAGTTTCCCATTTTTCCCAACTTTTTTCTTCTTCCTCGATGCTCTCATCGCTTTCCCAGCTATCACAAACTTCAGATTCTTTGGTTAGATTTAGGTGCTTGAACAGCTTACATTTTTATCCTTTTAAAAATATGGTAACTAGGTGGCGTAAGTGGTTGACTGCGGTACTGCGGCCCCTGGGCTTGGCGGTTCAAATCCAGCAGCGGCTCTCAGGAGCGGCACTGGGTAGCGCCCACAACCATCAGAGTCAGTGATGCCCCCCCCAAAAAAAAATACGGTAACTTTATTTGAACTTCCACATGGATGTCGCAACTGAGGGGTGTGGTGGTGTCAGTGAGCAGGTGAGGACGTGCACCTTGAACACCTCTGCTTCCTAAGTATCCAGGTTATGTGTCCTCTGTCTCTTCACCTGGGCACCTTCTTTATCTTCTCAATAGGACGGATGTCCTATCCAGGCCAACAGAATGATCCTCCCCCAAAATAATTTCACAGGAGACCCTAATAGCACTTGGATACTAGTCAAATGGTTCAAGACCTGGTGATCAATGAACTTCTGAAAGAACGCTATGAAGCACAGTTCTCTGGGACGCATATGGAGTCCCATGAATTGAAATCGACTTGCGGGCAACTGATTTTTTAAAAGATTCAGATAAAAGAAAGAAGTCAGCAGTGCTGACTTTATGAAAGGGTTTTATAAAGTTCTTGGGGGAAGTTATGCTATCTTTTAATTCCAATTTTCCATAAACTTATTGAAACCCCATCTTAGGAGCCATCTCAGGGGCTTTTGCCGAAAGGCAGAGTGTGAGTGGTGTCTCTGGTCCTCTCTTCCCAGCTCCCTCTCCCTGCCACCCTCCCAGTGCCCCCACTAATCAAATAAAGTTTTCTTTCTTTCTCCTTTTTCCAGTGTAAATTGTTCTTTGAAATGAATTTCCGTGGCAAAAAAAAATGAGAACAATTGGGGAAGGAAATCACTTTCCCTGATGGGGAAAAGATCGGGATTCTAATTCCTGCTTCATGGAGTTCAAGTTCAGTCTAATTGACAGTCGCTAGTAGGAGTCCACATCAGTTTCACCCAAGGCCTGTTCCCACAGATGCCTTCAGCTTGGCTCGGGGCTCACTGAACAAACTGGTAGGGGTGAGGGCCAGTTTGTTCCATCCTAGGGGTCGGAAGAGTTGTGTCGGAGGGGGAGAGTTTTCCAGTGATCATGAAAAAACATACTAGTGCAAATGGTATATTAGATTTTCCTTACGTCTGCAAGTCTTAGTTTACTGATCTGGAAAACGGGAGCGCCTAGTGTTTCTGAATGGGTAACTCTCTGTTGAGCGTGGGGCAGGGCAGTCAACGTGAGAGTTGGCTTTGATCGTGACATACACGATCCACTTGCCACTGAGCTGGGCAGGACGCGTGTAGGTGGCAAGATGCTTCCCATCCTACCTTGATCAGGCCCACCCCCACCCTCAGCACCTGTACCGGTACTGGGTGGGCAGCACAGGGCACCGCGCTTCTCAACAGAGCGGTGTGGAGGAAGTGGCGAATGTCGCCGCAGAGATCGCCAGCTCCTCATTGTACATTCGACTCTCTGCAGCCTGGGCCTTGGTTGCTCCAGTTGTCCTGGTTGCCCTTTGTTCTTTATATAGAGAGTGCTACCTTTACTTCTGAGTCCGTTTTGATTTTCTTAAAAGAATTGTCTGGGTTTTGATCTTTTCCTTCTGCCTATATGAAAATATAGAAGGAAGGGAGTGATAGAATCAAGTTCCTCTGCACCATTATCAATTCACTTTTTGAACTGACACCCTGAGTTCATATTTTCTGTTCTTAAACAATAAAGCCCTGGGAGACTCTTTTGGTTTCACTTGGCTTTAGATCCACCACCCATTCTCTGTAACAAACAGAGGAAAATGCATTCTGGGTACCGCTTGAGTAGGGTGGAGACTACCTTACTTTTATGAGACTGTAAAGTGCCAAGTTGATTGCGACTCACAGCAAGCCTAGGACAGAGTAGAACCGGCCGAGGGGTGGGGGGGTTCTAGGGTGGAATCTTCAAGGGAGCAGAGCCCCGAGTCTCTGCACCTGCACAGCAGCTTGTGGGTCCCAATAGCCAACTTTTGTGTGAAAAGCCAAATGCTTAACCTCTGTGCCACCAGGGCTTCATTGTATAAGACTGCAGAAGTAATGTCAGCAAAGAGAAATGAAAAACAGTATGTTCAGTTGGAGACATGAAGAGGACTACATTCTCTTTTGCCCTTGGGTGAATTTTAGGTTAAAAATAGATCAGATGTAAGATGAATGGTTGTAACTTACCAGATGGTAAAAAGATGATTTCATTAAAGTTTAAAATATGCCTACATAGTAAATATTGCAGCTAATATTGAATAGCAAGGCCATTTCCTTCTTTCACATATGCTTTCACAATACAGAGCAGTAAAATAGTGCAGTTGCTCAGAAATCTAGCGTGGCAGTTTCGGATGGAACCAAACCATGGGCCTACCATGTGATCCAGCTATTGCACTTTTGAGTACTTATCTCAGAGAAATGAAAACGTATGTTCACACAAAAACTTGAACATGAATATTCATGCCAGCTTTATTCATACTATCCCCAAACTGAGAACAACGCGAATGTCTTTCAATAGGTGTGATTAAACTATGGTATATTCATATCATGACATACCATTCAACAACAAAAAGGAAGAACGATTGATTTACACAGGTGCCTGGGTGGCATAGTGGTTACACATTTGACTGCTAGCTGCAAGGTCAGCAGTTTGAACAGCAAAAGCTGAAGCGTTCTATTCCCATAAAGAGTTAGAGTCTCAGAAACCCACTGCAGCAGTTCTATCCTGTCTTATAGGGTTGCCCAGAGTCAGGATTGACTCGATGGCAATGAGCTTGGTTTTTTGCAGTCTATTTATACACACAACAACTTGGATGGAACACAAGGAAGCTATATCGAGTGAGAAAAGCCAGTCTCATGAAGGTGACATTCTGTATGATTCTGTTTGCATTCTGTTCTTGAAGTAACAAAGTTGCAGAGCTAGAGGAAAGAGGAGTGGCTGCAGAGGGTTAGGGATATACAAAGATGGTGTCAGAGAGCCTTGTGATAGTAGGGGCCATTCTGTATCTTGATTGAGATGGTGGGCTCATGGATCTACACATGCACATAGAACTGTACACACACACACGTACAACTAAGGGCATATACAATTGATGAAATATGAATAGTTTCTGGCTTTGACCTGTGTCCATTTCCTATTTTTTCTACTGTATCTCAGTTATACAAGATAATACCACTGGAGAAAAATGAGTAAACAGTTCATGAAATCAGTAACTTCTTATGAACCTGTAATTATTTCAGAATAAAAAAAAATGAAGATATCACTATATGAATATATTCATTTGGCATAAAGAAGTGATAGTGTATGCGTTACATTTTTCAATAGACTCCTAGGTAAAAGGGAGCCCTCTGACATTGCAAATAATGTACACATGGTGAGTCATCAGATCCAAATTTGACTTAGCTCACTAACACAAAGGGGACAGATTATAAAACAAGGGGCTTGCTTTCCAAAATCATTGAAGTTGATTGAAAAGTGGGTAAATCTCCCCAAAATATATGTCCACCTGGAATCTGTGAAGATGACCTTACTTGGGAAAAAAGTCTTTGCAAATACACTTATGAATCTCAAGATGAGATCATCCTTAGAGGCCATCCTAAGTCCAATGACAGGTCAGATTATAAGAGAAGAAGGAAATGTGAGCCACAGAGACACGGGAAGATCACATGGACACAAAGGCAGAAGTTGCTGGGAAGGTCAAAGCTTTCCTGCAGCCTTCAGGAGGGAGGAGAAAGACATGGGACAGATTCTCCCTCAAGCATCAGGAAGACGTCAACTCTGCCACCTCCTTGAGGTTGGACTTCCCCCCTCCAGAGCTTTCAGGGTCGAAATCACTGTCCTTTTAAGCCACTTGGCATGTGGATTTGTTACAACAGTCACAGGATTATAGCACTTATTACATTTTTACACCTATTATATGTATTAATCTCTTAAAAATCCAAGAGCATGTCTCAGCATAGATGTGGAAAAAAAACAAAGCCAGGTATTCATATTTTCAGAGAAAGAAAAGGAAGCATGAACTTGATCATGATCTGTATACTCTATGCTACAGAATTTCTCTTAGCCGAGACAGGAGAGTATCCACCGTCTCCAATGCTTCTTTCCCTTTCCATTCGGTGCTCATAATTCACATGAAGAACATGGGGAGGGTGGAGATAGAAAAAAATGCAGGCTGACAATGCTATCATTCTTCTATGAATTGCTAAGGTCATCACGCACACCCAGTCACAGATGTCCCCAGAAACTCCAAGAGCACAGCCAGTCCTTACGCAGTATACTCAAAGGACACAAAATGTGAGGAGAGGACATGGTGGGGACATTGTAGGGACATGCCTGGTGCTGCTGGGTTCGCTTTGTTCCCTAACATTTGATTTCACAGCAGTCCTGTGAGGTAGCTGTTGTATAGGTAAGGGACCAGAGAAATCATAATTCTGTCAATGAATTATGCAAACTAAGTATGGGGGCTACTCCTGACCCAGTCATGCTTGCAGGAATTCTGGAGACTGAGTACAGGTGTGAATCTCTACTCCACCTCCTCTGAGATGTCTGAGCCACGGTAGTTACATGACCTCTGTGTGCCATAAGTTTCTCATCTGTAAGTCAGGGTAATAAAATCAAAAGGGCGTTTCAAACATCAAAAAAACTCATTCAGGTCAGCCTCCTACAGGTCCAGTCTAGCTCACTGCCTGTTTTTGCGAATCAAGTTTTATTGGAACCCAGACATTGTCCTTTGTGTATCTTCTATAGCTGCCTCCACCCTGCCATGACATAATTGAATAGTGACAATAGGCAGTGAATGACTCACAAAGACAAGAAGTTTTACTATCCTGGTTCTTTGCAGAAAAAGTTGGTCAATTTCAGATTTAGATGAAAAGTGAAGTGTTCAATAGATGTTGATTAAGATTATTACTATTATTAAAGTTCATACTGAAAACATGATGCACTGAGGGCAGGTGCAATCTCTACATCCTGGAATTGATACCTCAGTCAGAACTCCCAAGTCTCTCACCTTGAAAATCCATAAAGTTGGTCATGTTTTAGGTTTGTGTCACAGGGGCAGTAGCCTGGCAGAACAAGATTTCTACTTTCAAGGAAAATCTCAGTCAATTAAATGTATCAAGTACAGTTGAGTTTTGACATAGTTGTGGTATGTTTTCTTCCAGATCAGATAAATAAATGTGTTTGCTAAGAAAATATGCAGTAATGAATTGACCCTTCTTTCCTCCCACCTAGGAACCCTAGTAAGCATTGGACTGCTAACCACAAAGTTGCTGGTTCAAATTCACCAGCTACGCAATGAGTAAGAGATGAGTCTATCAACTCTCATAAAAATTTATAACCTCAGAAACCCTACATAGGATCACCATGAGTCGGGATGGATTTGATGGTAATGGAGATGATCCTTATGATTGACATTATCCAAAGATCTCCATTATTTCTAGAGATCAAGGTTTTGTTTGTTTGTTTGTGGGCATCACTGCCCTCTGGTGGGAGTAGGAGGCCCAGTCTTGCTCCTGGAGAGCTGCGAGATCAAGTTTTTAATTGAGAAAAATAAGAAAAGTGTATTCACAGTAAGCTAAATTATCAAAACAATGGTAAAGAAAATTTTAAAAGCAATAATCCTTTTGCTGCTCCAGATATAGATCCTGAAGTATTTTCTGCCCAATTTCAAAACTGAAATGGAGTTCTTCTCTACCCAGTTGAGTGGCATGCCGATAGGGTCCTGAGGGATTTTTGAAAACACAAATCAGTTTATGCCCCGCCCTTCTGGCAGATCTTCCAGTAGCTTCTCATTTTTGGAGAAAATGCAACTTCCCTGATCCTGCTCTGCCTATTTGTCTGGCAAATCTACCAGCATCCACCCTGCTCATGAAGCAGGCCACACATGCCCTTGTTTGACTTTGACACATGGGCCGGAACAAGCTCCTAACCCTGGATGCTTGTTCCTGCTTTCCTCTCTTCTCTCAGCCTAGAACAATGTCCACATCTACACTGGGCTGTTTCATGCTCCTCTGTCAGCTCTTTATTCAAGTGGCAATTTTTCAGGGAGCCCTTTTCCAACTTCCTCTCCCAATCATCCACTCACACTCCCTGATTCTATGGCACAGGCTTTCTCACTAACGGAGATTACCTTGTTTAGGTGTTTGCTTAGTTGGCAATGTTCTGTCTCACTTCACTAGTCTGTAATCTCTAAGAGAACCTGGATTTCCACATGGCATCTCTCTCTCTCTCTCTCTCTCTCTCTCTCTCTCTCTCTCTCTCGCTCTCTCTCTCTCTCACTCGCTCGTGATGTCACATATCACTCTCTTAATAAGGACAATCCATCCCCATTTTCATGAAATCTGTACCTGAGGATTCATTTAATCACTAAAATATATTGGTAGCTTCAGACTCAGTAATTGAGTCTGCCAGCATCAGTCACAGATGGGCATGAAGCAGTGAATACTTTGAGTCACCCACTGTCCATGTTCTTAACTAAAGCAGAATCTCTCTTTTTGAAACCTCATGTTATAAACAGATAACTTTTTAGTGCTTTGTCTAGTATCATTGTGTGTACATATTTTTGGACTTTTGTTGGTTACGTTTTGGGGCTTTTGGTTGGTTATTTCACTATCTTAAATACCCCCAAGTAGCTGCTGCCGTGCTGTATACGGTTTCTAAGCACAAAACCACTGTGATATGATGTGCTTTACAGAGAACATGCATTTTTATTAGATAAATTTCTCCAGGCATGAGTTATAGTGCCATTGTCTGATGTTCATGTTAATGAGTCAACAATATATATTAAATAAATCTCACTGCCATCAAGTCCATTCTGACTGAAAGCAACTCTATCGGACAGGGTACAAGATAGTCAGTCTTTACAGGAGTAGAAAACCCTGTGATTTTGAACTGCTGGCTTATGGTTAGCAGCTCAATGCATAACCACTATGCCACTCAAAAGGGTCTTAAAACAGAAACATGCATGAAAGAAGGTGTATATTGGGCAATAGATGAAAATGTAACCAGAAGTTCACAAAAACATAGCCCTGTATCTTCCCTAGCCTGGGAGCAATGTCTTATTGGTGGTATTGTGTGATCCCAAGCCTATTCCCTCTAATGATGATGTAGGACAGAATCGAACTACCCTCTAGGGTTTCCTGTGATCGTGAGGAGAGTAGATGGACAGGTCTTTCCACAGAATGGCCACTGTGAATTCAATACACCAACTTCTCTGTGGGCAGCTCAAGCACTTACCTGTGCTGCCCCCAGGACTCCTGACCAATGATTTGCTAGTTGATAATTCAATGACTTTATAGAACACAATGACTATGAAAAGTAATAGTTGATTGCAGTTATTGAATAAATGAACAAATGGACCAAGAAAGTTTTTAACCTTCCAATGGGGAACATAACATTTGAGGCAGAAAATAAGAAACTTTTAGAGAACATTCATTCAGGTTCAGGAGGCAACATTTAGTTGGAGGGCAATAAGGTGACAGAACGATTGTACAACACCGGACTAGTCAGAACGTGCCTTCCTATAAATTCAAAGCATTTATAGAGTCTACATGCAGGCATGCACACATGTAAATATATCTTATATGATAATGGGGAAATAGAGCTATGGGCGTATATTTATAGGTTTAGTATTAAGGTAGCAGATGGTCATAGGGCCTCTACTCAAGTACTCCCTTAATGCAAGAACACTTTGTTCTATTAAACTGGCATTCCATGATGCTCACCTTCATGACACAATTACTGAAGACAAAATGGGTACATAAGCAAATGTGGTGAAGAGAGCTGATGGTGCCCAACTATCCAAAGTTATAATGTCTGGGGTCTTAAAGAGTTGAAGGTAAATAAGTGGCCATCTAGCTCAAAAACAACAAAGCCTACATGGAAGAAGCATGGCAGCCTCTGTGATCACAAGGTATAGATGGGATCAGGTATCAGGCATTAAAGAGCAAAAAAAACAAACCAGTGTGAATGAGGGAAAGTGAAGAGTGGAGACCTAAAGCCCCCACTGTAGGCAACTGGATATCCCCTTACAGAAGAATCATGGGGAGGAAATGAGTCAGTTAAGGTGCAGTATAGGAATGATGAAACATACAACTTTCTTCTAATTCTTTAATTCTTCCTCCCTACCAATATCATGATCCCAATTCTACCTTACAAATCCAGTGAAACTAGAGTATATACAGTGGTACAGAGAAGAAATGAAAACACAGGAAATCCAAAACAGATAAGCCCCTCAGGACCAATCATGAGAGTAGTGATACCAGGAGGGTAAGAGGAAGGTGGGGTAGAGAGGGGGAACTGATAACAATGTACTACACATAACCAACCCCCTACAAGGGGGACGGACAACAGAAAAGTGGGTGAAAGGAGAGGTCATACAATGTAAGACAAGACAAAATAGTAATAATTTCTAATTATCAAGGGTTCATGAGGGAGTAGAGAGAGAGGGGAAAAATGAAGGGCTGATACTAAGAGTTCAAGTAGAAAGCAAATGTTTTGAGAATGATGATGGCAACAATTGTACATTTGTTTAACACAATGGATAAATGGATGGATTGTGATAAGAGTTGTATGAGCCCCCGATAAAACAATTTAAAGAAAAAGAAAGAATAGAAATTCTCCTATGTGTGTCCTATCTCCTGCCATTTTAGACAACCTACTTAGAAAGTCTAGAGTGGTGTTTTAAGTAGCAATTAAGCTTCTTTTATTAATCTTCTTTAAGGAAAGCAGATAGGGAATTCCCCTTGAGCCCTCAATATTCCTAAAAGTCTAGGGGTAGCTTTGCCCTTCAAGGTCTCTATGTCATGGACAAAAGGCCAACTCTGGTGAATGCTCTGACTGTAGTGGAGAGATATGAATAGCCTTGTAGTCAGACAGAGAACATTATAAAGTCCATTGTGGTAGATATAGTTAAGATAAAATGTAATATCATTTAATCTCCCTTATGACTCATTTAAAAGTCATTGCCATTTTTTAAAAAAGGAGAAGAGGAAATACATGCGGTCCCCTCTAACCATCAACCAAAGATGTGAATAGGCTTGCCATCACACAGAGTGCCTTGGAAAGTGGATTGTTGCAGCTGTAGTTAGGTTAAAATTTAACACATTTTCCTGAGGTCTCCCTGTTGACCCATTTTACATTAATTCGAGTTTTTATTATTTTCTTCTTTCTTTTCAATTGAGGTTTTTAGTTACTTAAATTTGTTCTTCTTGTTAGTTTGGTTTTGTTTTTTTTGGGGGGGGGGCTTGCTTTGTTTTTGTATGTTTTCCTATACATGAAGTCCAGGATAGGTAAATCAATAGAGAGAGTCACTGGATTAATGGCTTCTTGGGAGTAGGCCATGGCATGTTAGGGAGAGATGGGGAGCAAACAACAATGAGTGCAAGAACAAAGAAAACGTCCTAAACCGGATTCTGATATGATTATTATGACAACTTTTCTTGAAATGACTCGACAAGAGAATTTGATAATGTGTGACTTATGTGCCAGTAAAACTATTTTAAAAAGAAAACAAGAGGGGGAGCGAGGAAGAAGGGGGAAAGGGGCTCAAGTAGAAGGCAAGTGTTTTGAGAACTATGAGGGAAGCAAATGTACAACAGTGCTTGACACAATGAATGTATGTGTGGATTGTGGTAAGAGTTGTACAATAAAATGATTTAATTAAAATAGCACCAGTAAGATGATTTAATTTTAATATTTTTAAAAAAGAAAACAAGATAATCAACAGCTCTGTATATTATCTACAGTCATGAACTAAGGCTGCTATAAAAGCAGGAACCAGTTTCTTGAGAATTCTCTCCTAGCATCAAACACTCCCTAGTGCCATTAACTTAATTCTGACTTACAGTGATTTTATACTCCAGACTAAAACTGCTTGTTGGGTTTTCCAAGGCTTAGGCTTTAAAGGAGCCCACAGTGTCATCCTTCTGCCAAAGATCTGCTGGAGGGTTTGACTCTGAATTTCAGGTTAACTGTCCAATGCTTGTTCCACAGAGCCAGCAGTGCTCCTTGGGACCAAACACAAGGTAGGAGCAAACATGTCTACCTCCTTTGGGAACCGCCTCTGGGTACTGTCATTGAAAATGTGTTTAAATTTGCATACAATGCAAAATGTACATGGTTTGTACAGGTGAAAATTTCTAGATTAACCTTGTGAAACAAAACTCACTACCATGGAGTTCATTCTGACTTAGTGACTCTGGAGGACAGAGTAGAACTGCCCCATCAGGTTTCCGGAGCTGAATGTATGCATTTACACATGTAGACTGCCTCCTCATTCTCCCACAGAGAAACTGGTTGGTTCCAATTGTTGACCTTTTAATCCACTGAGCCACCAGGGCTCCCTAGGTTAACCCTAGATGTTAAAAAACAAACAAACAAAAAGCAGGAGACAGTAACATAATGCATGGCGTTCCAAGAATTTGAATAAAAGCTGCTCGCAATACACACTGAGTTCAGATAAAAGTAAAGGTTTTCCTTGCTTATAAACCAAGTTATTTAGATCTGAAAGTTTTCAACATCAAGTAAAGTATACAAAATAATTAAGAGTCTTGCCTGATGTTTAATATTCTCCATATAAATTATTTAGTATCTCTCTGGACAGACTAAATTAACATGAACTCTAGCACGATTTCAGAATTCCACACAGATGGGCTTTGGATAAGAGCCTTAAAGAAGGGCTGAGCCCCAGTGGTGTAGTGGTTGTGCGTGGAACTGTGGCCCACTGAGATGGAGGTCCAGTTCCAGCAGTGGCTCCACATGAGCAAAGGCTGGGCCTCCTACTCCCACCACCAGAGGGCAGTGATGCCCAAAAAACAAACAACAACAAAAAAAGAGAGCCTTAAAGAGGGGCAGGTGAGAAGTATGTCTTCTAGTGGAATTAAACTATGAATGAGCAAAAATAGAATCGGGTCCAGGTTTTACGGAGGACAATTGTCCTAACCATGAAACCAAGTGCATTTTTAAAATGAAGTTTATAAATCAAATAGCTTGTTATGTATTTGATGGGTAGCAGGATGCATCATTTGCAGGATGACACATTTCATTCCCCAAAGATAGTAGGTTTGGGGACAGACCTTTGGCGGAGTGCACAAATATGCAGGAAAAGGAAAGGCTGTCTCTGCTGCTGAATGCTCGGTGCGAGCTGGGTGCAAGGGCCATACCTTATACCCATTCTCTCATTGGAACCCTGCAAGCTGCTCATGGGAATAAAGATTAGAAAGTTACATCATCTTCCTAAGGCTCACACAGAGAGTTCTGCCAGTGGGAGGGTCTAAATCCAAATTAGGTCTGATTCCAGAGTGGTCAAAGGAAGGGATGGTTCAGTAGGAGGGCAGAAGACCCAGACTTCCTTCCCAGCAAATATGCCTCAAGCGCATTGTGGAGTTTTGTGGGTGCCAGGTTACTGAATGAGCTTCAGCAGAGCCTTCAGAAAACTATATGATTCAACGGTCCAATCGACCAGTTATGGGACTGGCACAGGCTGAGAAGTGTTGCGTTCTGCTCTGCAACGGGTCGGGCTGACAAACTGGCAGTGAGCAACAGTTAGCAGCAACACAGCCATCCTCCACAAGAACTCAGCCACCTCTCTAGAGCCTCTTTCAATTGAGAAATGTCAAGTCAACTGGCATCAGAATCAAGGTGTGCTATGTCCATTTGACTATTTCCCTAAAGTTAAGTGCTTAGATCCTTTGAACAAACTCCAGGGCTTTGGAAAGGCTCATTTCCACCACCTGATGCCTAGCAAAGGTATTTGGTCTTAGTATTACTTTTGTTTAGATTTTAATGCAACCGGGTCATTGCCCTTCAATGAAGCTCTCCAGATCAGAAGACACTGATGAAATGGCAGGCTTCTGGGATCATTTAGGAAGTAGTTACACTAAGGGTTCTTTTCATTTAAATGTAAAATTATTGCTGCAGATAAACACAAAAATATAGAAAGAGAATATGACAGCTGTCAATAGAAAAACAGATGCAGACTGTTGTGATGTGTTTAGGGTGCATTTATAGAAGCACTCAAAAAATGTCCTTCTCTGTAATGAGAGATCAAAAATACTCACTTGGTCTCTTGCTGACTTCTCAATTACACCCGCTCATGGGATGGGGAAAGTCCTCCTTCCTTGGCAGATTGGGGGCAATGTCAACTCACGTTTAGGGTTAGTGCTTTGCTGCCTTCCTCCTTTTAAGAAGAAGTTTACCCACCGAAAGAAGGATGTTGTTGCTGGGTGCCATCAGGTCGGTGACAACCCATAGCAAACCTAGGTCCAACAGAATGAAATGCTGCATGGTCCAGTGCTCGCCTCACAATTGTCCCGATGTCTGAGCGCACTGATGCAACCACTGTGTCAATTCATATCACTGGGGACCTTCGTTGTTTCCATTACCTTTCCACTTTCCCAAGCACGATGTCCTTCTCCAAGGACTGGTCTTTCCTGACAACATGTCCAAAGTACGAACAATGACAATATGTTCAAAGTAAGAAGTCTTCCCATTGATTCTTCTTCAGTCTTCTTTATTCAGTATCCAACTTTCACACGCATATGAGGCAATGGAGAATACCATGGTTTGAGTCAGGCAACTTTAATCCTCAAAGTAACATCTTTGTTCTTCAATACTCAAAAGAGGTTTGCATCTTTTGGTTTCTTGACTGCTTCCATAAGTATTGATTGTGGATAGAAATAAAATGAAATCCTTGACAACTTTGACCTATTCTCCATTTAGCATAATATTATCTATTGGTCTAGTTGTGGAGATTTTGGTCTTCTTTTTATGTACTTGTCATCCATGCTGAAGGCTACACACCTTGATCTTCATCAGCAGTGCTTCAACTCCTAATCAGGTTGAGCAAGTAAGATTGTGCCATGTGCATATGACAGGTTGTTAATAATCCTCCAATCCTGATGCCATAATTTTCTTTGTATAAATCATATATTTATTTGATTATTTGCTTAGAAAGCAGATTAAATAAGAATAGTGAGAGTATACAACCCTATTGTACAATGCTCCTAATTTTAAACAATGCAGTATCACCTTGTTCTGTTCATACAACTGCCTCTTGATCCATTTTCAAGGTCCTCATGAGCACAATTAAGTGCTATAGAATTCTCATTATTCTCAAAGTCACCCACAATTTTACTATGATCCACACAGTTGACCACACAAACTATTGTATGGCCAACAATTTTCTGTAAACAGTTAACATTTTGCTGGTTTTCATTCCTTTGGATCCAGATCCATCGGACATCAGCAGTGATATACCTTGTTCCCCATCCTCTTCTGAATCCATTCTGAACCTCTGGCAGTTCCCTCTCTACGTAACTGCCATCAGCAGTTGGATGATCTTCAGCAAAACTTTACTTGCGTGTTTTATCCATGATGTTGCTCTATAGTATGGGCATTCCTTTGGGTCACCATCCTGTGGGATGGGCACACATATGGAATTCTTCCATTCAGTTGGCCAACTACCTGTCCTTCAAATCTCTTCACATAGGCAAGTGAGTGTTTCCAATGCTTCATCAGCTGGTTGAAACATTCCAATTGGCAGTCCATCAATTCCTGGAACCTTGTTTGGGGCTTGAACTTCTTCCTTCAGCACCATTGGGTCTTGCTCATATACTACCTCCTGGAATGGTGGAATGTCCACTTGTTTCTTTTGGTACAGTGACTTAGTATATTCTTTTCACCTTCTCTTGATGCTCCCTGTATCATTGAATATTTTGCCCCCCAAATCTTTCAAAATTGCAACTCGGGCCATCGTTTTATCTTGAGTTCTTTCCGTTTTAAATATGCTGAACTATGGAAGCCAAATGCTGCTCCCATCCCTCAGTAAGCCCTTTATTGACCTTTTATATTATAATGGCTTGCGGGCAAGATAACCTTTGAATCCATGGGTTCACTTAATTAGCATGCGGGCGTGTTGAGTTCACCTAATTAGCATGTGGACTTGTTTGAGAACTGCTTCCTGCCATTTTTTCCTGCCGTTTCTTTGTAGCTATGTATGATTGGCTGATTATCCCTACCCCTCATTTCCATAAGTTGTACCTCCCCTTCCTGTTGCTAGCCTATATTAACCCTGCCTTTTAGTTCAATAAACGAGACTTGATCAGAATCCTGTCTTGTCTCCATTTCTCGCCCTCTCCATTCCCAGTCCCCCTTTCAGGAACCCACTTGACTGATCCGTGGGTTGGATCACTGAACGTTTTCTTCCCTTTTGGTTTTCCAATTGTAGGTCTTTACACATATTAATAGAATCTTTGGCTTTGACTTTTCGAACTGACTTTTAAATTTTCCTATCAAACTCATTGACTTCATCCTTTCTTCCATTTGCTTTAGCAATTCTGTGATTAAGAGCAGGTTTTAGAGTCTCTTCTGACATCCATTTTGATCTCTTCTTTCTTTCCTACATTTTTAGTGACCTTAGACTTTCTTCAAGATTGATGGTCTCGGTATCTTCACACAGCTCATTAGATCTTCTTTCATTAGTGTTTATTGAAGCAAATCAATTCTTGAGATGTTCTCAAAATTCAAATGCAATGGATTCAAGATCATATTTTGGACTTTATGATGAATTTATATATGAGCAATTGATGGTCTGTTTCACAGTCACTCTCGGCGTGGTTTTAATCACTAATACTGAACTTCTTCATCATCTCTTCCCACAGAAGTTGTCTATTTGATTTCTTTTTTTTTTTTTTTTGGGGGGGGGGCATCACTGCTCTCCGGCGGTGGGAATAGGAGGCCCAGCCCCACTGCTGGAATTGAACCTCCGCCCCAGTGGGCCGCAGTCCCGCGCACAACCACTACGCCACCGGGGCTCAGTCCTATTTGATTTCTTTGTATTCAGTCTGGAGAAGTCCACAAATATAGTCACCATCTGTATTGTTGAAAAGGTATTTTCTAAGAACAAGTCCTTAGTTTTACAAAATTCCGTCATCAAGACCATATTTTCTTTCTTTATTTTTTAGTCATTTTATTGAGGGCTCTTATCACAATCCATACTCACATCCATTATATGCAAAACACATGTGTACATTTGTTGCCATCATCATTCTCAAAACATTTTGCTTTCTATTTAAGCCCTTGGGATTAGCTCTTCATTTCCCCCTCCTTCCCTGCTATTCCCTCCCTCATGAACCCTTGATAATTTATACATTATTATTTTGTCATCTCATACACTATCTGATGTACCTCCTTCACCCACTTCCATGTTATCTGTACCCCAGAGGAGGTTATATGTAGATTCTTATAATTGGTTTCCCCTTTCTACCCTACCTTCCCTTCACCCTCCCAGTATCACCACTCACAGCTTTGGTCCTGAAGGGATCATCTGTGATAGATTCCCTATGTTTCTGTACCAGTGTACATCCTCTGGTCTAGCTGGATTTATAAAGTAGAATTGGGATCATGATAGTGGGAAGGAGGAAGCCTTTAAGAACTAGAAGAAAGTTGCATATTTCATCTTTGCTACACAGTACTCTGACTGGCTCATCTCCTCCCCAAGATCCTTCTGTGAGGGGATGTCACTTTACCTACAAATGGGCTTTGGGTACCCAATCTGTACTCCCCCTCATTTATAATGATATAATGTTTAGTTTTTTGATGCCTAATACCTGATCCCTTCTACATCTCATGGTCATACAGGCTGGCATGCTTCTTCCATGTGGACTTTGTTGCTTCTGAACTAGATGGCCGCTTGTTTACCTTCAAGCCTTTAAGACCCCAGATGCTATACCTTTTGATAGCCGGGTACCATTAGCTTTCTTCACAACATTTTCTTATGAACATATTTGTATTCAAAGATCATATCAAGAAGGTGGGCACACAATGATATGATTTTTTGTTGTTGTTCTTTGATGCTTGATAACTGGTCCCTTTGGCATCTCACTGTCACACAGGTTGGTGTGCTTCTTCCACTTGGGCTTTGTTGCTTCTGAGCTATATGGTCATTTGTTTACTTTCAGGTTTTTATGACCCCAGATGCTATATCTTTTGACATCCGGGCATCATTTCTTCACCACTTTTGCTTATACACACATTTGTCTTCAGTGATTGTATCAGGAAGGTAGTATCATGGAAGGCCAATTTAATAGAACAAAAGTGTTCTTGCATTGAGGAAGTACTTGAGTGGAAGTCCAATGCTCATCTGTTGTCTTAATACTAACTCTATAAGTAGATGCATGTAGATCTATTTCCCCATCATCATATATAAATATATTTACTATGTACATGCCTGCATTTAGCCCTCCATAAATGCCCTTTGCCTCCTATTTCTTTCTTCTATTTCCTTTTACTTTCCTCTTATCCTACTATCATTCCCAGCCTTAATTTCAGTTTCAGTAGTTTCTCTGTTACATTACTCTTGATGAATCCCTATGAGCCCTCTCACACCCACCTTGCCACTGATTTTGAATCACTTGTTGTTCCCTTGTCCCTGGGTTGCAAGACCATAATTTCAACTACCATTCCTTTCTCTTCCCCACCCCAACTTTTGCATTCCAATTGTCAACAATTATCCATGCATCTTGATTGCATGCTTTATCAATTTCCACTGGAAGTCATTGGCAGAACTCTTCAATTTCTTCATCATTAACTTTCATGGTTGGTACATAAATTTGAATAATTATTTTGTTGATTGGATTTCCTTGAAGTTGGATAGAAATAATCCTATCATAGACAGCTTTGTACTTCATGATTGATTTTGCAATGTCTTTTTTGACAATCAGTGCCACACTCTTCCTCTTGATTGTGTTATTCTAAAAATAGTAAATCATATGATTTTCTGATTCCCATTTCTCTTTATGGAATGTATATGGGGAGGAAAAGTAGATTGCAACCGTGCTGGTAGCTGGGGAGTTATTTCTATTTCTGCATCCAATATTTAGAATTCAAGATCTCAGACACATTTTCACCATTATTTAGTCAACAACCAAGGTGGTATTTTGTTGACAGTCTGCCATTCTCTTTGCTTTTCATTTCTGTAATGCAGAAATTTCATGGGAGCATCTTATTTCCTTCTTCTTTCCTCCCCTCATGCTAAAGCATTCACTTACAAATACCCTTTCTGCGCATGGCTCACATTTCTGTTCCACAGGGATAAGTCCACAAACAATGTTATCTTGTTTATATATTTTTAATTTTATTAAGGAGTACCATCCTATGCAAACTCTTTTGTGGTTATCCTTTTAATCCAATGGTGTTGGGTGATTTTTTTATGTTGATACATATGTAGACCTATTTATTCACTTTTCACTGTTAATGAGGGCCATGAAATTGGTTGCTTCTGACTCTTTGCAACCCAATATACAGCAGAATGAACATGGTCTGGTCCTACACCAACCTCACAATGATGCTTATGTTTGAGCCCACTGGTGTAGCCACTGTGCCAATCCATCTTGTTGAGGGTTTTTCTCTTTCCAACTGCACCTCTACTTTACCAAACATGATGTCCGTCCTTTTCCAGGGACTAGTCTCTCCTAACAGAACTTTCAAAATTCATGAAATGAAATCTCACTCGCTTCATTTCCAAGGAGCATTCTAATGTACTTCCAAGACCGATTCGTTCTTCAGACAGTGCATGATATTTTCTTTATTCTTTGCCAACACTATAGTTCATCAATTCTTCTTCAATTTTCCTTATTCCCTGTTGAATTTTTTCATACATATGAAGGGATTAAAAATATAATGGCTTGGATCAGGTACACCTGATCCAACTATCTCATAGTGATAGCCTTGCTTCACTTCTGCATAGTATGCAAATGCTTGTATAAGAAAAGAATACATGATGAATGTATTTGCTTGCCTACTGGAAACTGCACACCCATGTATTTTCTTGCATAGGGAAGAACATATTCATATATGTATGTGTTAGATAGATAGGTAGAAGATAGATGGAGAGATAGGTATATAGATGAAAACAACTAACAGTCATTGCTTTTAAAAGGGTGAATCAGAAATCTGGGAGATTGGGAGTTAGAGTAAATCATCACCACACACTCTTTTATATTTGTGTTTGATATCTAAGTAAGAGAGAGAGAGAATGTGTGTGGGGGGGGCGGGGGGAGGACGTGTCTGTATGAGAACTTCGAAGTGTGCCAAAACGCAAGGGCAGAAGTCAGTGCCACCAGTTACTGAAAATGGAGTTTCAAATTAAAGATTAAGGTTTAGTGAAAGTAGATTACTATCATGTGAAATTAAAGGGGAAGGGAAGTCAAGTATTATAGGATCTTCACCCACCTTTCTCCATCCCACACCCTCTTAAAATTACCTTTTAATCTCCCTTTGGCCAAACACACTGACAGATGTGATCCATCCCATCCAAAACAGTGGTTCTTTATGAAGGAGACCACAGACAATGTGGGTTTGTGAAAGCGGCACTGAACAGAGAGTGATGGGAGGAGCCACAAGAGGAGCTGGATATTCCCAGATGGTCCCAGAATGCTTTGCTTTAGATAAACCTGTCCTTATAAAGCTACTTCTCTTGCCTTTGCAACAGGGATTGCTTCCTAGAATTTTTGTGACCAAAATTGATCACAATCAAATTCAGTTTTATGTGTTCTGTTGGGAGCCGAATTCTCTAGGTTCTAAATGGCCACTTTGTTGATAGGCGTTGCATAAAATGTCCCTGATCTGCCTGATGTAAACCCAAGACCCAGCTCTGCTTCTTTCACACCCCAAACTGGAAGAGCAGCATATGAAAACTTGCAGGAGGGAGTGGCGATTCTGACACCCACCTCAGTCTAACAATCACACTCCCTCCCTCCGCCCTCCTCAGGGAATCAGATAGCAAGCTGATGGCCCTTTGAACCATGGTAATTTTCCATCTAAGAGAAATGAAACAAAACCCAAAGGAAAATTCACGAGAAGCTTTTAAAAGTATAAGACTGCTGGGACACAAGCAAATACTTCTGGAATAACACTTTCCAATAAGCCCTATCAATACTGACTTAAAATTTTGTTTTTTACTGCAAATTCTGCAAGCAACCTAATCAAAAGGAAATGTGTGATATGGCTCCTGCTGAGAGAATAGGGAACAAAGTATGGGCTAGAAATAGTGACCTGGTTTCTGCAGATATTGCAGGGAAAGTACTCACTTATAGGTCGCTGGCTTTTTTCTACCAAAAGTGTCTGAGTAAATTAGGTTACAGCCTGCAGGTCCATCACCTGTCTCTCACATAAATAACTTCTCCCAAGGGTGCCTTCTCAGCCCTGTTCACTGGATGACTGGCCCAAAGGCATCATAGTCTGCATACATCACCTCCCATCCCCCCTTTCTTTCTAGTTTCAGGAAGAAATTTGTTCTCTCAAATACATTTTAATCTGTATAAATCACCTTTTTTTTTCTGGTTTCAGGAGGAAATTGATTCCCTCAAATGGATGTGATTTGAAGTGTTGCTCAAAGTTAAAGGTGAGTGATGTAATGCCAGTGTCTCTTAAAGGATCTTTTTGTGTCTGAGATTCCAGAACCTGAAGGTTCTGGAATATAAAATAGAACTTAATGAGATCCTTCCCACACACGCTAGAATCAGAAACTGTGACTTAATCTGAAGACAGCTCCAATTTTATTTTTAGGTGACGAGTGCCTTTTAGGGTTCTTGGTTTCATACAACAAAACCTGCCCTACTAGTTTAAGCAGAAAGGGAATTTTAGTAAAGGTATTTTAGTGCTCTCAGAATCGTCTTGAGGGCAGAAAATTAGCCATGAATACAATGAGACCAAAGACTCCATTTAAATTACACAGAGCAGATGGCCCCAGGAACTCGCGTCAGCTTTGGCCACCTGCCCTCTCAGTCCCACCCCACGTGGACACCTGAGGCTACTGCTTTAACTCTGCCAATGGTCCCTGAAGGGGGATGTGTCTCTCTCTACCTGTCAAAACTGATTCCGTGATATACTGCTCCCTTCCACATGCAGGTTTCAGTCAAGTAGATCTGATTGCCCAAGTCCGGACTCGATAAATATTGCTAAGAATATTATATTCTTTTTTGAAGAGGCAAACTTTTAGCATTGAGAACATTTTCCAAATAGAAAATGAACTCAAAGATAATGGGTGGCCAAAAATGTGACAGACAAACAAATGCCCCCTTCAGTGAAGTCGTGTGTAGCCTCAGCTTCCCCTAGGTGTCTAGAGATGCCAGGTTATAATTCAGCAAAGAAGTTAATACCTCATGGGACAAATTTTTAACCAGTTGGATATGGAGGATAGGGGAGAACTGGCAAATAAGTTACTTTCATTTCTTTCTCCTGATGGGCTGTCCAAAGATAATGTAGTTCATCTGGTTCTCTGAGCCCAGCTTGTGAAAGTGCCCATCAATTTACATGTGACTCCTTGATTTTTCATGGAAATTAAGCACAAGAGTAAGGTGCTTTGGTGGGGCAGCAGGTTAAGCATTGGGCTGCTAACCCCAAGCTCCCAGCCCCAAAGGTGAGGCAGTCTGCTCTGACAGTCTCAGAAGCCCTGTGGAGCAAACCTAGTTTACCTCATAATGTTGCCGTGACTCAAAGTCAATCCAACAGCATTGGGTCTGGCTTCAAGTACAGGAGCATTGGCTCGCAGACGCAAAGTGTTCTTACTAGTGTCTTTGCTGGATCTCAGTAAGCAGTTTCAATTATTTCCCTAGAACACTAATAATAGTAGTTCGTTCTAATTTGTAAGCCTGCATTTGCCATAACTGTCACTCATGCCGAAAATTACTTTTCCATTGCCTCTAAAAAAAGAGGTGTTCACTGGGGGATTGAGTGATGAGGGTGGAGGTGGAGGAGGAATTAACTTGTCAACTCTGTAAGATTCACTGAGAGTCTCCCTGCTTCTAGTTCAAGAGCTCTGGGCTTGGCTCTTCCCAAGCTTAATTTCTTGTAATTCCCCAACCAAGTCATTGGGTCTCATTGCTCTCTTCCTGCCTTCAGGTTATTTATTCAATTAACTTCTTCTTGTTCTTGAAAAATAAGCGTGGGTGTCACTACCTTCTGGAAGCCCTACCGAGGACCCTCTTCTATAACTTTCACCTGTTCTGAATGATCTCTGTAATAAGTGGTGCATTTTAGGTACAAGGAACTCTAGTGAAGCCATGGGTTAAGCATTGGGATGCCAAACACAAAGTCAGTGGTTCCCCTGCCACTTGGAAGGGAAAAAGATGACACTATCGGGTCCCTTAAAGATGCACAATCTTAGAAATCCTAAGAAGCAGTTCCACTCTGTGTTATGGGTGTAAGCAAGTTCAGTCAGCTCAATGGAAGTGGGTTTGATGTGATTGATTGTATTAATGTGGGCCACAATAGATTTCAGCTGTTGGTCTTTTGGACTAACTTCCTAAAGAAGATGTGAGGTTTCATGAATGCTCTGGTGGCAGAGTGCGTTGCCTTTTCACCTGCAAGCTAGCCCTACAGGCTTCCTGACTCAGTGCCCAACTTTCACAGGCAGGTGATGCAATGGAGAACGCGATGCCTTGGGTTGGGAGCACGTTAGTCCTCAAAGTAACACACTTGCTTTTCAGCGCTTTAAAGAGGCCTTGAGCAATGGATTTACCCAAGGCAACACATCCTTTAATTTCGTGACAGCTGTTTCCATGAACATTGATTGTGAATCCAAGCCAGAGGACATCCTTGACAACATCAGTCTTTTTCTCGGTGGCCCTGATGGTACCTATTGGGATGGTGCTTAACAATAACAAACACCCTAATGTTGTTCAAACCCAACAACTGTCCCATGGAGAAGAATGAGACTTTCTGCTCCCCAGAAGATGTTCAGCCTCAGAGACTCATAGGACCAGTTCAACACTGTGCTTTGGGGACACTACCTACTCAATGGTCATCAGTTTTGTTTTGTTTTGTTTTGTTTTAGGGAATAGGAATGTAATAGCAAACAACATGAAGAACATCCTTTCCTAGAGTTTGAATTCTAAGTGGAGGAAGAATTCACTTGTACGGCTTTCCTGGCAGGATCTGTGGATCTGGGGGAAAGGCATAGAAAATGCAGGATGCTGTTGCATCTCCTGGAGTGTCTTGAAGACTGCTGGGTATCCACATACTTAGGTAGCTGGAACCCATGCTTCCAAGGTTCCTGGAAAGCTCCAGTCTTGAGACAGTTGAGAAATCAGGCCAGTTTGCCTGACAAGCTTCCACCTTTACCTCTGAAATGAAGCCTATCAGAATGCCTCTAGTTTCCCCATAGTATGGCTAAGATCCTGAAATGTAATTGGATGGCTTGGTACTGTTACATGATTGGATTAATTAGTCCTGTAAGACAACTGAACAGGTTGGCTTAGCCAACAGCACCTCATTTACATAGCCCATAGTGTGGGTCTATCATTTTTCATGCTGCAAACCTGTAATATTATAAGGATGTATTTAAAAACAAGGAAATAAGTAAAACAAACTATTTGATTGGTTAATAAAACCTAATAAGCCTTGAAAAAATTGTAATAAAATTAGATCTGTGCCATCAGAACTTGGTCTCTGGAGTCTGTGTGCACACGTCGGTAACTCTATCTCCTTCACTTTCCTGAGTGCTCGACCTGTTCCCACATACACATATCATAATCTAGATTACGTCATTCTTTTCATCAGCAGATCATAAGTATCACTCTAGGCTGGTTGCTCAGTGATGGAAGTACAAAGATGTCCCATAGAAGTTAATCTCTAGAGAGGGAAGGTGACGTAATCAAATCATTACACATATAGATAATACCAAGGGGTGGCAAGTGTTCCGAAAAGAAAAATTAGAGATGTGGATCAAATGAGTGTTGGAGGCAGCCACCACTGCCTATGGAACTGATATTGGAAGTGAACCCTGACAGATTGTGAGTAACAAAATGGAGAGAAGTGCTAACATAGCCCAAGGATTAGAGAAGCCCAGGGTTCACTAAAGAACCAGAAGAGAACAGCGATGTAGGAGAGGTAGTCAGAGGTCATCTCATGCATGGTGTTGAGGCCATATATGGGGAAGTGGTTGGATTCAAGTCAATTCTGGCTCATACCCATCCTATGTACAGGAGATTGAAACCCTGCATAGTCCTGCCCCTTCATTACAATTGTTATTTGAGCCCAACTGTCAAAGTCACTGTGTCAATAGATCCTGTGGAGGACCCTCCTCTGTTTTAATGACCCTCTACTTTACCAAACATGATGTCCTTTCCAGGGACTGTTCTCTCTTGATGCCCTGTTCAAAGGATGTGGCACAAAGTCTCATCATCCTTTCTTCTAAGGAATATTCTAGCTATACTTCTTCCAAGACATATTCTTCTGGCCAGCCACAATTACTCCAATATCTTCCAGAGCACTCTGCGTTAAAATGTGACCAAGCATATCAGGAAATAATGGCCCACAGAAGGCAAAATGATGTTGTTGGTAAAAATTAGTCTGTGAACTTCCAAGTAGTGGTTCTCTATTCTTTGGATTTACCTTCTATTCTAAGTAGTTGAATTTTTTTTAAAACATCTCAAATCAAAACACAGACATCAATAGCATGAAAACACAATTGCAATAATGTTCACTGGGGGAAAACAAAGCAAAACAAACCTCAGGAATTCTTAGTTGTTATCATCCAGAGTTTGGGAATCTGTTTAAAACATTAAATGTAGGCTGGTTCTATTTGAGTATGAATATGAGAGGAAATATGTAACTTTCTGTCCTGAAGGGTGATGTTTTCACTTTTTGCTTCCAGCTAGCAAGCTCTGTCCTGTCCCTGTTTCTACTGACGTTGTGGGTAAGTGCTATTGACTCCCTTTCAACTCGCAGTGAACAAATGTGCAATAGGCTACCCATGTCAGTGCCAGTTTCACAATCATTCCTTATGCTGGCTCCTTAAGCTGGAGCCACTGTGTGACTTCACCTCATTGAGGGCCTTCTCCACTTTCCCTCACCCTTTGTTCTACCAGGAATGAGGATCTTCTCCAGGGTCTGGGCCCTCCTGATAATTCGTCAAAGGACTTGAGGCAAACTCTGGCCAGCATCACTGCTACAAGTGCTCTGGCTTTGCTGCTTCCAAGACAGATTTGTTTGTTCTTGTGACACTTCATAATGTATTCAATATTCTTTAACAGCAACATAATTCAAAGCCATCCGTTCTTCCTCATTCTTCCTGCTTCATGGTCCTTCTTTCACTTCCGAGGAGGCTAAGGTGTGCCTACAAGGTGGTCCCTTTGCTTTTTAGCTCTTCAAGAGGTTTTTTGCAGCAGATAGACAGTACAACATGTAAGTTGATGATGGTTGCAAATCAAGTTAAAGTCTTGAGGATGTCCAAATTTCCTTTATTTATCATAGCATTACTTATTGGTGCAGTTGTAAATGTTTTTTCTTGATATGTGTTGAGGTATCCTCGATGCATGTTGAAGACTATAGTCTTTAGTCTTTATTAGTAAGTGTGTCAATCCTCTTTGCATCCAGCAAGTAGGGTTGTGCCATATGCTTGTTGCAGGTTGGTACTGATTTTTCCTCCAATCCTAAAGCTACATTCTTCTTGTTGCAGTCTACTTTTTCAGATTATTTACACATTGAGTAAGCATGGTGAAAGGGTACAACTTTGTCATAGGAGACAGCAAGGTCAATGTACACAGTAGAGTCCACAAAGACAACACTCTAGATTCTACCTTGGTGAGTGGTAACTGGGCTCTTTCAAGCTCATGAGTGCAACTACTGGGTTGCCTCTGTCTTGAGATCTGAAGATGGGAGAAAAACCCCATGGAGACCCTTTGTTCAGTGGTCTAGGAGAACAGATGAGCATAAGTCTCCATGACTCTGAGACCAAAAAGTGGCAATGGTGCCTGGCTACCACTACTCATTGCTCAGAAAGGGACCCCATTCTAAAGTGTGGCGGCAGTGGAAGAAAAATGTGTGACAAAACTCAAAACCATAAATCAGTTCAGGTTTACTGGTTGATAGAAGTTGGCAGGACAACCATATATGGCACGTAGACACCTTTCAGGTCTGGCATGAACACAGCTCCTGGCTCTATTTTCAGACAAACAATAGAACTGTCTGCTGTTTGGCTAAAAATAACAGCACTAGAGAGGTATGCACACACTTCAGAAGACTCAACCATTTAAGAGCACTGTTGACCTAAGGACAATTTCCGAGAGTTGGTAAAGGAAGAGGAATGGAAACAGGAAACATGGGGCAGGAGTGGGATCAGTGATGTCCCATTGTGGGGGTGCAAACAAACACATGGAATGAAAGGAGTTTGAGTTGTTGAGCGAAAAAAGTAGTTGCTCTGTAAATCCTAATTCACAATGAAAAACCAAAAAATGAAAAGATACAATTTTACTTTCCCTATTGTTGATTTTTATTTAGTATTTTTAAATGATGCTTTTTGGTTTATAAAATCCAAGAAAGGTAAATCCATAGACACAGTCACTGGTTCCTTAATCCTTCATTCCTTGGGAATATGGCAGGGGAGATGGGGGAAAATGGGGAGCTAATAATGCTGAGTACAAGCATGAGAAATGTTCTAAAACTGATTGTGGTCATGATTGTACAACTCTTTTGGATGTGACTGAGCTATTTATTGATGTATGAATTATATACCAACAAAACTATTGGGGGAGGACAAAGAAAGAAATGGCACAATTCTGACAGACAGCCTTTCTGATTTTAAACTCGGCAGTATCCCATGTTCTTCCTGAATGATTGCCTCTCCATTATGCCCAGATTCTGCACAAGTACAACAATGTGCTCTAGAATTCCTATTCTTTGCAACATTATGTGTAATTTGTTATGATCCACACAGTCAAATGACAATAAACAAAGGAAACATCTTTATGGTGTTCTTTGCTTTCAGCCAAGATCCATCTGATACCAGCAATGAGATACTTCATCCCACACGATTTGTGGCAAGCAGATTGAATTATGACTTCCCTGTTAATATACCACTGAAGGTGTTTTTAAAAGTCATCTTCAGAAAAATTTTACTTGTATGTAATGGTATTAATATTGTTCAATAGCACCACATTTTGTTGATAACCTTTCTTTGGATGAATACAAACATGAATTTCTTGCAGTCAATAGGTCAGGCATCATTCTTTCACTATTTAAATAATGTTTTTCTGTATATGAAATCCAAGATAGGTAAATCCATAGAGACAGTCATTGGACTAATGGTTGGATGAGTGGCCCCCATACTGCATCCATTTGTGAGGAATCTCAGTTGATATTTTGTCAATTTCTGCAGGCCTGTTTTATATCAGTGCCTTCCGTACAATTCGGACTTCTTCCTGAGGTTCCACTGGCTCTTGATCATATGCTATGTCCTCCTGAAATGATCGCTCGGTTATCTTTGGTACAGTGACTCTAGGTAACCCTTCCAATTTCTTGTTTTGTTTCCTTCATTGTTCAGTATTTTGCCCCTAGAAGTCTTCATTATCTAAACTCAAATCTTTCATATCTATTGCAGTTCTTGAGATAGGTGACTAACTCCAGGTCTTTGTGCATTTTGTTAGAGTACTTGATTTTGTCTTCTCAAGGCACTCTTTGACATTTTCTGTGCTGCTCTTTTGCTTCATCGTGTATTCCATTCGCTTGAGCTACTCTGTTAAGAGCAAGTTATAGAGTCTCCTCTGCACCCACTTTGGTCTTCTTTCCCATCGTTTTAATGACCTTTTGCTTTAGGTACAATATCCTTGATGTTAGCTGGTCATTTGGGTTCGGCGTGTCTATTCCATTCTTGAGGTGGTCTTTAAATTTGGGTGAGCGAGTCCTGACATATAATATCAAGACCATTCTAATTTTATGCATAAAAGAAGAGAATGTTTCCTTCTTTTTTTTAACTATACAGAATATGAAGGTTTATTTAAAAAAAGAGTACATTTTTTTAACCAGGATACACAGATGCACTTAATGTAACAGTACCCTCTGCAAAGATAAATTACATAATACTCAGAAATGCAAGGAATAATCTTATTCTCTAAAAATTAGACCGCAGACTTTTAAGTGTAGACAGCCTCCAAAACAGAGGGTGAAAATGCTTGGTGACAAGAGGGGAGTCTAGAGCCTGACAGCCCAGAGCGAGTGCTGTCAAGGAAAGCACGGCCACGCAGAGGCAAATTACTCTTGACATTCACACCGCAGCAAACAAGGTGGTTTCAATACCAGTCTTTTCAAACGTGTCTTGGTGGTGAACGGGAAAAAAAATCAAATGATACACAAAACTATTTAAAGTTACAACAGAACTATTTAAACATCTTCTCCAAAATGGAGAAAAGCAATTATGTAATTTTTTTTAAAGGAGACAAAAAAGGGAAAATAAAGTAAGTCTGACAGAACTCTCAAGCAAGTCAGAGGTCCTCTTCATGAAGTAGGTAAAGGTTTACAGATTTCTATAAATTATCTTAAAACCGGGCTGTGCCCCCGGTGGCGTATTAGTTGTGCGCGGGACTGCGGCCCACTGGGACGGAGGTTCAATTCCAGCAGTGGGGCTGGGCCTCCTACTCCCACCGCCGAAGAGCAGTGATGTTCCCCAAAAAAACAAAACAAAAAAAAAGAAACCATGGCAGAGGGCTTATCTTCAGAATCATCGTGGAGGTCCGCTCTTAAATGGCTTAAATCCAGAGCCGCTTCCTCTTGGCATGCAATTGCCACTGATCGGTACGATTCTTTTGATTGGGGATGCATTGTTCGCAGGTTGGTTTATCATGCCTGACCCAGCCCGGCCATCACCAATTCGCCGGCTTTCATCTCCCAGCGCTTGGGAAGGTGGACCATGCCACGCTTTCCTTGGTCCACTTGTATCCCGACCACGGGATACAACCACATGTCGTTGTTCAGCATAATGCTGTGTGCCACTTCTTCTGTCTATGATGACGCCTCTGTCCCCGTCTCGGTTACTGTAGCCCGTGGCATTACTGGGGTTCCCAGGAGGAGCGCCTCTCACACGGTGTCCCGGTACTTCTCTACCAGATCGTTCTGGTCTTTCAGCTCTTGCTTACTGTTTGTCACTGGCCAGGCCCCCTTCACTTTTCCAGGGTGCGGGTCTGGAGGGGCTGGGCCCCCCCTCCCAGGGGTGTCTGGAGTGGGCAATCTCCGGCCTGTCGTGGAGGGTGACGGTGCTCCTCTCCTCTCGCTCCCCTCGCACTTCTTGCCGATCTGTATGTCTAAGTTCATTTCGTGGGGGAGGCTCATTTCTTCTGGAGTCACTGACATTCTGGGGATACGGTTCATAACCCGGATTGTCTCTTCGTGCTGTAAGGCGCTTTTCCCCTCACCTTGGCCAACAAACTCTTCCCGTCTTTCAAAAGATGAAGACTGTACTGCTGAGCTCTTAGGAAACCTGCCTCTCTCTCGGTGATGAAAATCATTAAATCTGTTCTGTTGGAGAGAGCAGTCAGACCCATGGCCAAATCGTGCATCTGCACCTAGAGACAACTTTTTAGTCTCGTTCCAGTAAGGGTCATCACGCCTGTGATCTAGTCGCATGGGTGTTTTCAAGAATTCCTTTTTTCTTGTTCATAACGAAGTTGTTGCTATTGTCGTCTGAGTTCCTCTCGTTCCCGAGCAATGCGTTCAGCTTCCTTGCGACTGTGACGTTGCTGTTCAATACAAATGCGTTCCCTTTCCAAGCGTTCACGGTCCATTCTCTCTCTCTCTAGTTTTTGCCTTTCAATTTCTAGGCTCTCTCTCTCTCTCTCTCTCTCTCTCTCTCTCTCTCTCTCTCTCTCTCTCTCAGCGATCCCATTCTTCCCTTTCCCAATTATTGTAATACGTTCTCACTCTCGACGCTCTCTTTCTGCAATCTCTCTTCGTCTTTGAAGTTCCAAGGCTTGCCGTATTCTTTCAAATCGAACTAAATGTTCTCATAGTCATTGTTCCTTCATTTTTTCAAAAGGCAAAATCTCCTTTCTTCTGCAGTCTTTGTCCCTTTTCTTATCTAGACAAGCTCTCTCCTTTTCCTTGCTCCTTCCATGATGTTCTCATGTCTTCCTCGTCTTGATGACCGAGAATGATCTCTTTTACTTTGGTCTAATATTACCATATGCCCTGGATTCTTTGAACTTATTCGCTTCTTTTCTTCACTTTTTTTAGTTGATTCTGATTTTTAGTTGGCCACTTGATCCATTATCATTCTTCTCATCTTTACTTTCTATTTTCTTAGCATCCTTGCTTTTTTTTTTTTTCAGAGTTCTCGGATGACCTTTTATCTTCTTTCTTGACAGAGGCTTGTGTCTTGCTGCGTCTCTCACTGGTACTTAGTTTATCCCCCGAGCTTCGCTAACTACTCTTCTCATCATTTTCTTTCTTTAATTCTTTCTTAGAAGGATCACCTTTAACCTTTTCAACAGAAATCATCTGCCCGTGGAATTCAGTACGATGAAGGTGTGCAATACATCAGGATACTTCCGTACTTGAAGACATAGTTACAATGCCATGGCCTTTAGCCCCAGGACTTCCAGCATTTGTAACTGCCTTTGCACTCAGGTTCTTCAAATCAGCAGCTTTGGTATTAGACGAAAGTTCACGAAGCCAGATATTCTTAGTTGAGCTTCCACTGCTACCACCAGTACAAATTCCACTTCCTTTGTCATCTTTGGATGATGCCCTTGCTGTCCTTAGATTCCTTTGAAGAGCTTTCTCCCTTTCTTCTTCCTCACCATCCTCTCCTGTGTGATGCCTACAGCACACTATTTCCAAATTATTCTTCCAGAAATACAACATTGGTCGTTGAGCTGTTTGAAAGGTATCATCTTCACCTTCTTGAGCTCCAATATCCTGACTTTCAATGTCCTCTTTTTCTATATCTTCTATTGCTCCTGCCTCTATTAATTCTTGTGTAATCTTGTTTTCTTCTGCAGAAAGTAACTCCTTGGAATGCAGACTTTCTTCTTCATTTTCTCCAAATTCTTCAGCCCTTTAATTTGTCATTTCCATCTTGTTCACGTGCCTCTTGACTCTCCAATTCACAATCCTTGGCTTTATCTTCCACACACGCATCTCCACCCAACTCACCTGCTTCTGCTTTTTGCCTCCTCCCCGCTCGATGGTCCACCTGGAGAGAGGACAGGAGAGCGGCAGCCTGGATAGAGGCAGGCTGGAGTGAGGCAGGCTCGAGAATGTTTCCTTCTAAATATCCAATATGGACTCCGGGCTGTTTACTGCTTCTCGGGTACCATCTGGTGGATAAAAATTGAAATGCACCTTATGTAAAGGATTTGGGTCCAGGTAGTTAAACATTCATTTTGCTTATATTTGTTGCATTGTATTGTTCTCAATAAGAAATAAAAACAAGTCCTTAGCAATTATTCATTTACTCTGACCAGAACCCAGAATGCTTATGTTTACATAGTTACGCAAAATGAAAAACTTGACTGGTTTTCTTCTTTCTGCCTTTCTCCTTTCCTTTCTGCTTTGATTTCACCACGGCTTTGCCATATCGTTCCCTAACACTGCTCTGTGGCCCCTCTGGGTGTCCTAGGTGAGGTTGGAGCATGTGCTTCTTGTATTTTCCTACCGTAGACAGCCTCGTGTGGCATCTGCATGCTTTCTTTGGTAACAAGCTTACTGTTTGCGGATTTTTCTTCACATGTGATCAGACCATAAAATATTTCTGTGCTCCAATTTACTAGGCTATATGCTTTTATTTCTAAGTTTTTGGAGCACTGGTTAATATTAAACTGACAGTATCACTTAAGATTATTTGAGACTACATGTAACAAAACTCCCTTGTATTTCATAAATAGCTGCTATGAAAAGTTAAGTGAAACCAATAATCCCTGGATGAAACTCTGATGGTCCAGTGGTTAAATAGACTGCTGGGGTAGTTATGTAATCTGATGTCAACTTGAGTGGATTTTGAGTGAAGGGTGGAGTCTGCCCTGTCATTAAAGATATACCCAATGAAGCTTCTGTGTGGGCCTGGTCTTCTGAGAATTCTGGGAACTCCTGTTTTTTCCTCCTGGGAGGCAGGAAACACGTCTCTCTCTCTGCTCACCCCCTGAGAGACACTCTACTGACATGACACCGTGCTAATAGACCCCATGCCTTGGGAACTGGAGCAGCCACATGGAGACCCCTGGGCTGAGATGCTTACAGTGCCACTGGATCCAAAGACTTTCTACCCCCGGGCCTGTGATCTCCCTGCATTTGGCATCATTGCATGTGTTGCATGAATCTGAAGAGGACTTTATAGATTGGTATCAGACATATGGACTAATATTGGATTTATGGACTTGATCTCGACTGGATGGGATGTTTTTGCAGTATTCAATTGCTCTTGTATATAAACTTTTTTCTTATGCACATATGAGTCTCTTTGGATTTGTTTCTCTAGTCTACCAGGATTAACATAGCTGCTAAGCAAAAAGGGTTAATGGTCAGACTTATGGGTTAATTATCCAACCACTCTGCAGAAGAAAGACATAGGAACTGCATCCATAAAGAAGAATAGCCTTGGATGCCCGACGGGGCACTTCTACTCTGTGCCATAGCATCCTTGTGAGCGAGAATCTTACGAACAACAGTGGTGAGTTTACTTTAGAAATATTTGCCAACTATCCACCTTCTTCTCCTTTCTATGGGAAAAGAGAACAGCCAATTTCTCCATCCATTCGGCTAAATCATCTTGTACTTCAAACCACTGTGCCCCACTCGGTGCCCTCTCTGTGGTCCTGAAGAGTTCATGCACCTGCCAAAGACAGAACCTTCCCCTGGTGCCACATGATTTCATATCAACTTGTTGCAAAAGGATGGGAAGTCCTTTTCTCAACGTTCCCTTCCCCGCATCATACCTGGTAACATGCAAGCTCAGTCTGCTGGCTACAATACAAGGACATAGATCATATACAGCTGATTCTTTCTCGGATCACCTGCACTGAGAAATTCACCAGAATGGTTACTTACAGAGACTCCCGACACCTCCTCGGCCCCTCTCTATCCTCCACACACTCAGTTAGGCTTTGGTCCTCACAACCCTACATCTGCATTGCTCTCCAACACAACCTTCCACCCCCACCCCATCATCTCTCTCATATTTTCACTCTGCATCTCAGATTACACATCTTTCTGAAAACTCTTTTGGGTTTTCTGTATTTCACCTCTTCTCTGTGTCCTCCACCTTTTCTCCTGTTGGAAAAACTCAGTTCTCAGACTTCAGTTAGTCATTTCCTGTGTGATCTCACGGAGTCTTATTTAAGCACCTTCTATACTGAAGTCTTGGACTGGTCCAAATCATTAAGGAGCTCAACAGCTAACTGAAAAGTTTGGGGTTTGAAGGTCACCTGTACATGTCATGGACAGGTCCAAGAGCAATGGTTTAATTTTATTTTTACTTTGTTTTAATAGTGATAACAGTCAAATCCACATCTCGGTGGTTGTGGTAGTAACATAATTTTGTGTCAACTTGATAAATAAATATAGGAGTGGAGTCTAGCCTATCAGTCTAATGACAACTGCTTGAGGGCGTGGCTTTTTCATGAGGATTCTGGGAACTTCTTCTCTTTCTCCCTGGAGGAGGACCACACTCTCTCTCTCCCTGCTTTACCTTCCTGTGAACAAACCACAGGGAGTCACGCTGAAGACTACCAGAGACCTAGAGATGAGTCCCCAGACATTGGATCCATGAGATTCTTGCACCCACTGGCCTGTGAACTTCCTGCATTCCACGTCATTGCATGTGACTGTTTAAGTTTGAGAGGGGCTTTCTGGACTATTTTCAGACCTAGGTGCTAATATTAGACTTATGAACTTGATCTAGACTGAGCTGGAATTTTTTTCATAATATACAATTACTCTTTGAGATAAGACTGTCTTGAACACAGATAAGTGTCCTTGGATTGGTTTCTCTATTCAAGCTGGTCTAACACAGGGGCCTTGTTTTTCACCAATACCTCAGTGCAGCCTGGACTTGACTTTCAGTACCATAGGTTCTTTGTCATACAATTCCCATCACAATCCATCCATCCATCCATTGTATACAAAGCACATTTGTACACTTGTCACCATAATCATTCTCAAAAATTTTTTTCACGTATGTCCTTGCTAACAGCTCCTCATATTTCCCCTCCATCCCCACTTTCCCCTTTCCCATAAACGCTCAATAATTTATAAATTATTATTTTGACATATCCTACACTGTCTGATGTCTCCCTTCACCTATTTCCCTGTTGTCCATACCCCAGGGAGGAGGCCTATGCACATCCTTGTAACCGGTTTTCCCATTCTATGCCACCTTGATTTTCTGTTTGTTTTCATTTTTTGTTTTTTAATCACTTTATTTGGGGGCTCACACAACTTTTATCACAACCATCACATACATCTATTGTATGCAAACCATAATTGTACATTTGTTGCCATCATCATTCTCAAAACATCCTCCTTCTACTTAAGCCCTTGGTATCAGCTCCTCATATTTCCCCTCCCTCCCCATTCATCCCTCCCTATGAACCCTTGATAATTTATAAGTTATTATTATTTTGTCATATAGTACACTGCCTGATGTGTCCCTTCACCCACTTCCCTGTTGTCCGTGCCCCCAGAGAGGAGGTTATATGTAGATCCCTGCAATCGGTTCCCTCTTCCTACTCTACCCTCCCTCCACCCTCCAGGTATCACCTCCTGGTTCTGAATGTATCATCTGGATTCCCCATGTTCCTGGCTCCTATCTGCACCAGTGTACACCCCTTGGTCTAGCTGGATTTGTAAGGTAGAATTGGGGTCATGATAGTGGGAGAGGGGGGAAGCATTTAAGAACTAGAGGAAAGTTGCATATTTCATTGTTACTACACTGTACCTTGACTGGCATGTCTCCTCCCCATGACCCTTCTGTAAGGGGATGTCTCTTTACCTACTTCCCATTTATAATGATATAATTTTTAGTTTTTTTGATGTCTGATATCTGATCCCTTTGACACCTCATAGTCAAACAGACTGGTGTGCTTTTTCCATGCCGGCTTTGTTCCTTTCAAGCCAGATGGCCACTTGTTTACTTTCAAGTCTTTAAGACCCCAGATGCTATATCTCTTGATAGCTGAACACCATCAGCTTTCTTCACCACTTTTGCTTATGCACATATTTGTCTGCAGTGATCGTGTTGGGAAGGTGAGCATCATGGAATGCCAATTTAATAGAACAAAGTGTTCTTACATTGAGGAAGTACTTGAGTGGAGGTCCATGCCCACCTGCTGTCTTAATACTAACCCTATAAGTATATGCATGTAGATCTATTTCCCCATTACATATATACATATATTCCTATTGCGTGCCTATATTTAGCCTTCTACAAATGTCCTTTACACCCCCCAGCCCGCAGTTCTTTCCTGTATTTCCTTTTACGTTCCTTTTGATCCACTATCATGCTCAGCCTCCATTTGGGTTACTGTAATTTCTCTTGGTTACATTACTCTTGATCAATCCCTATCAGGCCTCTCACACTCACCTTGCCACTGATTTTGAATCACTTGTTTTTCCCTTATCCCTGGGTTGGTCAATACCACCTCCTATCCCCCACCTCCTCATCTCCCATGTACCCCTGGAACCATTAGTCCCATTGTTTTCTCCTCCAGCCTCCAGTTCATCCAGCCTACTTTATCTAGATAGACTTACAAAGATAATAATATGTACCAAAAAAACAAGGCATCGTAAGATGAAGTGACCAAAGAAAACAAAACGATGACAACAAAAAACCCATTGTCCAGAAAAAATATATAAGTAAAAAAAATTAAAAGAATGACAAAATAAAAACCTGTAAATAGTTCAAGGTCTGTTGGTTGACCTCCAAAAGTGTCCCTCGGTTTAGTCAGGTGGGGTCCCACACCCTGGCCCCAAAGTATAACCTTGGCGCTGCCTCAGGAACTCCATGTTCTTCTCCCCCTGCTGCTCTGCTGCACACCTTTAGTGTTTTGCTTTGGTGTGGTGGAGTCAGACAGGGTACAGTCCCCACCCTGCTTCTCCATTGTTGTCCCTATAGGTTCTTGAATCAGCGAGGGATGCCGTGTTTTATAGTGGGGCTGATCATATAGTTTCCTCTGTCCATTGGCTGTTCTGAGTGAGGATATAGTCCTCAAGGCTTGGTGGGCCAGGTTGCTCTCCATGGAATTGAACTTGGGCTCTCCACTGGGTCCCCATTCTAAGCCATCACACTGCATTCACATCCTGGAACACCGGGTTTAAGTTTGGTCCCCCTTTCCCTGTGGAGATAGAAACAACATGCTCCACTTGAGTGGTTTAGTACCGCATGCCCCATTTACACATCACCATCTCCTTCCTCCGTCCACCTAACCCCCCCCCCACCTTAGTTAGCTACCACATGTAGCCCTGGATTTGGTCTGGCCCCTGCCATACTACCTGGTCCTCCTCCCAGGAATTTCTGAATACAGCAGCTTTTTCCCTATGCCCCCTTTGCATTTTTTTTAAGTTTACCTCTGCGGACTCATGTTGTACATGTCCTTTTGTACTTGGTTTACTTCACATAGCATAATTTCCTCTAGTTCTTCCCATGTGGCAATGTGCTTCATGAGTTCATCACTGCTTTTCAGCAATGCATAGTACTCCATTGTATATATGTACCACAGCTTTTTAATCCATTCATCATTCCATCAGTTTATGGAAATTTGGGTTGTTTCCAACTCCTTGCAAATGTGAACTGTGCTGTGATGAACACTGAAGCACAGATGTCTGGCCATAATTTGTTTCTTGTCTCTTCTGGGTATATGCCCAGTAGGGGGCTTGCTGGGTCGCATGGTAGCTCGATTTCCATCTGTTTTAGACATGGCCAAATTGATTTCCATAGAGGCCATGTATACCTACAGGTCCACCAGCAGTGGAAAAGAGTTCCTGTCTCCCCACAACCCCTCCAACACTTGTTGCTTTCTGATTTTTTGAATCAGAAAGGCTCCATCTTGATTTTTATGGTCTTTTTTTTCACAGCAGATTTATCCAATGGAATACATTGCTGGATGTCTTGACCCCTGCTTCCATGAGTGTTGATAATCATGTAAGTCTATCTGTGCCATCTTCACAATTGTTGTGTTTGAGCCAATTATTGCAGCCCCTATGTCTAATCATCTCCTTGATGATCTTCTGCTTTCGGCTGACCTTAAACTTTACCAAACATGGTGTCTTTTCTAGGAACTGGTCTCTCCTGATAATACGTCCCTAGTGCATGGCATATGGTCTCATTATCCTCTTTTCTACAAAATATCCAGACTGTACTTCTTCCAAGAGAGGATTGTTTGTTATTCTGGCTGCCCTCAGTATTTTCAGTATTCTTCCCCAACACTATGATTCAAATGCCTGAATTCAGCCAACATCCTTATTCAATAACCAACTTTCACATGTATATGAGAAGATTGAAAATGCCCTAGCTTGGGCCAGGTGTGCCTTAGTCCTCAAAGAAAACGCGTTGCTTTTCAGCACTTTAAAAATGCCTTTTGCGGTGTAGTTCCCCAATGAAACACATCCTTTGGTTTCTTGACTGTTATGTTCATGAACATTGACTGTGGATGCAAGTAAAATGAAATCCTTGACAACACCAACCTTTTCTCTTTTCAGCATCACATTATCTACAGGTTCAGTTGTGAGGATGTAGGTTTTCTCTGCATTGGTTTAAAATCCATATGAAGGCTACAGTCCTTGAACTTCGTCAGCAAATGTTTCAAGTCCTCCTCATGTTCGGCAAGCAAGGTTGTGTCATTTGCATATCATGGGTCGTTCATAAGCCTTCCTTCAATGCTGATGCCACTTTCCTCTTTATTGAGTCCCAATTCTCAGACTGTTTGCTCAGCAGATAGATTGAATAAGTAGCCATGATAGATCCATGGTTTTCCTGCTTAAACCGCACAGTATGCCCTTATTCTGTTTGAACAACCACCTCTTGGTCCATGTACAGGTTCCACACGGGAACAATGAAATGTTCTGGAATTCCCATTCCCCCAATGTTATCCATAGCTTGTTAAGACCCACACAATTGTATGCCTTTGCACGCCAATAAAACACCAGTAAGAATCTTTCTAGTAGTCTCTGCTTTCAGCCAAGACCTATCCGACTATACCAATATCTCTCATGTCATATCCACTTCTGAATCTGGCTTGAATTTCTTTCATTAGTATCAGTTTAATTGACATATAATTCACAAACTATACAATTCAATGATTTGCCTATATTAAAAAGAGTTGTACAGTTATTACCACAGCCTGTGTTCAAGCAGTCTCTTCCTATTTGTGTTCTGTTTTTAGCTCCCTATCCCTCCCACCCAACTTCCTCTTCCATAGCCCCGGAACCTGTTACTCTAATTATTGTCTCTATAGATCTATATATCGTGGACTCCATTGAAAGAAAAATCACACAAAGACCTGCCCCAACAATAATAAAGTAAAACACAGATAAATCTCAACCCACAGAAGCAAAAAAGAGTAAAATCAGAAATTTATTAGGATAGCTGCTTGCTCTAAGGTAAGTTTTTAAGACTTCAGCCCCTACTCTCTGTGCTCGCACTCTGATGTCTTCACCAGTTTGCTATCCTACCCATATCTTAAGTGATCCCATCACAGGAGGAGCGGAGGGAGAGACAAGCAGAGCAGCATCACAAGAACTGATCGTTCTTAGGTTAGAATTTTGGGTTATGTGCAAGCTCAAAATCCCTCCATATATCTAAGGTTTATACATACTCCTACTCCACTATAGTCACAGCACTATCAGCTTTTTGAGAGTTAATTTAAGTAACCTCCCAGGGGCCTTTAGTAATTCTAATAATAATATCATTAAACTATGGCTTCAAGTTCTGGTAGCTCTCTGTGGATGTACTTCTGCAACCATTATCGAGTGACCTTCACCAAAATGTTACTTGCATCTAATAAAAATATTCAGTTTTTTGCATTTTAAAAATTTTTAGATAAAAATTTATTTGCAAATTATTTTGACAATGAATTCAGTAGTATTTTAAAAGAAAAATACATATTTACCATTAAGATTAAGTTACCCAATAAATACAAAGTTTGTTTCATATTCAAAATTAAGTTAAATATTTTACCACACCAAGATATTAAAAGAAAAAAAGCCTGACTTCAATTTAAATATAAATACCATAAATTAATCTCAATATGTAAAGAAAAATTGATTTAATAAAGTAAAACATTCACATTCATTTGAGAAATTATTTAACTTGAAATAATCTAAAGATGGGTATTTTTCTCGTTAGACATGTATGATGGCTAAAAAATGCATAAGTGACATAATTGACCTTTTTAATTTATTAAAATCCTTTTGCATCTTGTCACTTTTGCATGGAACAAACACAAATTTGGACCTCTTTGTTGGTTGGCTAGGCAATGTGGCCTTCCAAATTTCTTGCCATAAACTAGCAAATGCTTCTAGTACTTCATCAGTTTGGTGAAGCATTTCACTTGATAAATCTGTCAGTTTTGCAAGTCTTGTTTTTCACTATTGCCTTTGGTGCAGGTGGGACTTCTTTCAGCATCTTTTATTCTTGATCATATGCCACTTCTTAAAATCGTTGCATGTCGATCAGTTCCCTTTAGCACAGTGACTTTGTTATTCTTTCCATTCTCATTTGATGCTTCCTGAACCGGTTGGTGTTTTGCTTCTAGAATCCTTCAGTATTTCAACTCGAGTTTTTGTCTTCAGTTCTCTTCGCTGAAGACAGACTGGGCATGCTCTTCCCTTTGGGCCAACTCCAGGTCTTTGCACGTTTCATTTCAATATTTCCCTTTGTCTTCTCAAGCCCCTTGAGATTGTTTTTTCCAATTGCTCAGCATACAGATTAAATAAAGCTGAGGAAAGACTACAGCCCTGTGCTCACTTCGGCAGCACATGTCCTAAGAATACAGTCCTGGCACATACCTTTTCTGATTTAAAATCATGCAGTACTCCCGTTCAAATGATTTCCTCTTGTCCAGGCACAATTTCTCTGTGAACACAATGAAAGGCCTGGAATCCCTCCTTTGCAGTGGTATCCATAGTTTGGTATAATCCACACAATTACCTACCGTACAATAAAGCACAAGGAAAACTTCTTCATTTTCTCTTTCAGCCCAAATCCATGTGGAGTCAGTAGTGACAGCACTTATCCCACGTCCTCTTCTCCATCCAACTTGGAGTTATGGCAACTTCTTACTGATCTACAGCCGCAAGCCTTTCTAAACGTTTCTGTCAACGATTTACTTCCTTATATTGTTGCATAATTTCCATTAGGTTACCTTTCTTTTGGATGGGCACAAATACAGATCTTCCTTGGGCATTTGGCCGTGTAGCTGTCTTCCAAATTTCTTGGTATAGTGGCATGAGTGTCTACGCTGCTGTAACTCTGTGCTGAAACATTTCCATTGGTATGCCATCAATTCCTGCCGCCTGTTATTTACCCATGCCTTCACTGCGGCTTAACTGCCTTTCCGCAGTACCACTGCTGCTTGATTACTTGCCGCCTCTTGAAATGGTCACATCTTTAGCTCCACCTGTTCTCCTGGTCTCCAAGAATATTTCTGTATCCGCCTATTTAACATATGTACTGGAATGACACCTGGACTCAGGTTGCCTCTACCTGCACGGTCTTGTGTTACTTAAACTTACTTGTGAACTGGAAATAATAGTAAGTACCTACCGCATTTGGTTACTATAAAGGCTAAATGGGAAAATGCACCCAAAGTTCTCAGAGGAGTGTTGACACAAAGTAAATGCTCAAAAAACACTCTATTAGTTTACTTATTTGTGCTACTCATCCCAATGCTGACATCTCCAAGGGACGTGAGGCCATCTGCTTCTGTAGAGACACAGTCACAAACACACTAGGGAACAAGTCTGCTCTCTGTCTTCCAGGGTCACTGTGAGTCAGAATCAACGAAGCCACTCTGAGTAGTGGTTTGGTGCTGGTGGAGCTGAAGTCCTGTTGGTGCATTGATTAAAGCACTCACCTGATACGCACGCAATTGAAACCTACCCTCGAAAGATGCAGCCATCTACTTTCATGAAGATTTGTAGACTTGGACACCCAAGGAAGCCATTCTATTCTGTGTTATAGGGGTCACCCCGAGTCCATGGCAAAAGCTTGGGGTTTTGTTTTGTTTTTGTAGCGGTGCAGAGAAGAAATGTGTTTGTGTGTCTGATTCAGTAATTACTTTCGAAGACCTAGAACAATTAATCGATGGGGAGAAAGGAGAGGCTTCCTATTCCAGTAAAGAGCTACAGTCTCTGAAACCACAGGGGCAGTTCTACCTGTCCCACAAGGCCCCTGGAGCTGGCATTGACTCCGTGGCAGTGCGTCTGAGTAAGAACAAGAGCAGGTGCGCAGTAAATAGGAACAATTGTACTAAGAGTTGGTTGAATGGATGGAGGGGTTCTTTGAAAAGAGAAGGGATGCATTCAGAAGCTGGCTCAGCTCTTGCCTGGAGTGGAGGAGGCATCCAGACATTTTTTCAAAATAATTTTATTGTGGACTCATACAACTCTTATCACAATCCATATGTACATCCATTGTATGCCAAGCACATTTGTACATTTGTTGCCATCATCATTCTCAAAACATTTTCTTTTACTTAAGCCCTTGGCATTAGCTCCTCATATTTCCCCCCTCCCTGCTCCCCCTCCCTCATGAACCCTTGATAACTTATAAATTATTCTTATTTTGTCATATTCTACACTGTCTAATGTCTCCCTTCACCCACTTCCCTGTTGTCCATACCCCAGGGAGGAGATCCTTATAATCAGTTCCCCCTTTCAACTTCACCTTCTCCCCCCTCCTGGTATCGCCACTCTCACCACTGGTCATGAGGGATCATCTGTCCTAGGTATCCAGTCTTTTAATCAACTGCCAATATGATATCTTAAGATTGGCAACTATATTTGGTAATACAAGGCATGCTTTTTTTAAATTCTCCAAAAATATCAAATACAGTATATTGTTCACTCTTACAGCCCTCGAATTGTTTCTGAGTCACAGTGACAGGGTTGAACCATCCCTAGGGGTGCTCAAGACTGTAACTATTTACGGGGTTGGAAGGCCTCCTCTTTACCCCTTCTAGCAATAAGACTTTCTTTTCAAAAGGCTTGGTGGGAACCTACAAAGAAATTAAACTATGTAAAACATATATTGCCAGGCTGAGCCCCGGTGGCGTAGTGGTTGTGCGCGGGACTGCGGCCCACTGGGACGGAGGTTCAATTCCAGCAGTGGGGCTGGGCCTCCTACTAATACCACCGAGAGCAGTGATGCCCCCCCCACCAAAAAAAAAATATATATATATATATATTGCCAGCTGAGCCCTGGTGGCGCAGTGGTGTGTGCGGGATTTCGGTCCACAGGGTTGACAGTTCAAATCCAGCAGCAGCTCTCCAGGAGCAAGGCTGGGCTTCGTACTCTCACCAGGGCAGTGTATATATATATATATATATATATATATATATATATATACACACACACACATACATATCCATCTAGTCGATTCCAACTTATAGAGACCTTATAGGAAAGAACTGCCTCTCTGGATTTCCAAGACTAACTCTTTATGTAAGCAGAAAGACTCAATAAAGCCTAGATAGATAGATAGATAGATAGATAGATAGATAGATAAAGTAGAGAGGTATAGATATGGATACAAGTAACTCAAAAACAATTTAAGATACTGCAAGATACCTTTCAAGGCAGAAAGCAAGAGAGAAAAGTAATAACTTGGTTGCATAATGGCAGCAGAAAGGTGCTCAAAGACGTCCCAACCCCATTACCCTAGCAGGGCCCACCGGGCCCCGCCCCGCCCCGCCCGGCCCCGCCCCTCGGCGGCCCGCTCCGCATCTCAGCCCCGCCCGCTTTTCGAGGGCTCCGCGCGGGGGTTCATCTGCACGGCCCTCAGTGCCCGTGCGGGCGCCGCGAGCTCTCCGCCTCGGAGGCAGGGTCGCCCGGGAAAGATGGCCGCGCTGACGACGGTCGTGGTGGCGGCGGCGGCCACGGCGGTGGCTGGAGCTGTGGCGGGGGCGGGCGCGGCCCCCGGCGCGGGCGTGGGAGCGGCGCCGGCTCCGCAACAGGTAAACATGGGAGGCCGCTCGGCCGGCGGACGGGGGCCCAGCGCGACGCCCGTACCCCCTTCCCCCCCCCCCGCCC
>PVJH01012455.1:0-15000 GCA_004026705.1 Nesogale talazaci
GGGGGGCATATGTGACCTTGCACACACTCATTCTTTTGCATATACCTAACTCTGGAAAGGCCCTTGGGTGGCACAAATAGTTAATGCACTTCACTACCAACTAGTGGAAGGTTGGCAGATTCAGTGGATGCTGTGGTACCTCAGGAGAAAGATCTGATAATCTACTTCTGAAAAATCATCTAGGAAAAGCACCTCGAACTAGGGAACCAGGGAAAGAACTAGGGAAAGTTCTACTCTGACACACAGGGGCTTAGCTAGAGTAGGATCTGTCTCCATGAGAATGGTCTTTTGTTTATTTGTTTGTTTTTAGCTCTCTAGAAACACCCTAGTGTTGGGGTTTTGGCGTAAGTGCCAAGGCATTTTAGGATGCTGTAAGGGATCCTGATGGTACACCAGTTTCAGCTATGACATGAGGACCAGGTGACACCCAGGGCCGAGCACGTCCTGTGAGTATCATGGTTGATGAATCTGAGACCTCAGTACAGATTTTCCTCTTACATTCCTCAGTTGGCTGTGCCAGGAACCTTCATTACCATGGAAATAAGAAGACGGAAAAGCATAATCTCATGTTCTGGCACAATATTCACTGGCTTATCTTGCTTTTGTTTTTTTCCTAATTAGAATTGAAAACCGATGATACTTTCACTCTTTCCCTTAGGAGAATATTTATGTATTTAGCAATTTTACTTTGAGGGTAATTCCAATGATTCAGCCTAAATGTTTCTCCTTTAATTTTATCCCAAGGCCAAGTGTTAATGCTTGAAATGCTGCGTTCACACTGCACCTACTTCAGCACTTGTGTTAACTCAGACAGAAATGGCATGTAAATTTTCATAAGGAAGGATGGAAATAACCCTTTATCGCCCAAGTTGGAGAGTTTTACTTACAACTCTGCCTCATTTCATCTAAGACTAGCATTGTTTTACAAACAAAATGCTCAAGAAAGAATGCCTACCAACTGGATCTACCAACCTACCAATGAGATCAACCAACGATTTAAGAAAACTCCCATGCACAGGATGCACTGGCAAGGGAGGTCATCCTGTTCACAGATTTTGTTTTATTTCCTGCTACGCTTGACGGAGGCTTCGAGTTGTGTAGTCATTCTCCCCCTCCTTTTCTGACTTGTGATCTCAGGGCAATCATTTCAAGGGTTGTCTACCTACCACCACAACTCCAGAAAGTCTAGAGTTCAAGAGGATTTGATTTTGTTCTTCCCACCTATTGGTCAGAATCCTTCTATAGAAAGTTTGATCAAAATGATCAGTAATGCTAGCCAGGCACCATCAAGTTCTGCAAAGATAATCTTTAGTCCTCAAACCCAAACTAGCAAATTCTAATAGGAGCAGACCAAATAGTAGCTTAGCTTAAATAGTTCAAAGGGAGGAAGGGTGGGGGGAGAGTCAGCATTGAGTATTATACTCTGCTACAGAACTGTCTATATGGGCTCACATTGATCACAGCAACTCAAAGAATTATCTAGGAACCACGGGGTCAGGGTGAAGCACCATGATTTTCTGTTAAGGAGGAAAGAACAACTCCTAAGCAAAGAAAGCAGTTGCCGATTCTTGTCCTATTCTTGACACTCTCACAACAGTTGTTCCATGTGAACAGAGAACAGAAGATGTGCCCCAAGTGGCTACTTGCAAGCTTTGAAGATTCCAGGCACCGTACAACTAACAAGGAGGTATAACCAACCCACCAGCCAATCACCCAATCCACCGGAACCTACAAGCCAGGTCTTCCTCCTGAGGAATTGCTGGGTGGATTTAATAAACAACCTTTTTTTAGGTAGCAGACAGTTGTCAGTGGCTTGCCATCAGGACCTCTTACAACATTCTTAATATAGTTTAGATATTCAAATGCCTCACCAAGATCTGCAAGGTCCTTCAGCTTTGCTCCTCTCCATTCCTAGTTCATCCCTTCAGGAACTTTGACCATTATGTTCCTCTCTCCTGTTCTTTGCACAGCTAGCATCTTCTTCTGCATGCCTTAAATCTGACCTGGCTACCTTGTCTGTACTGCTTCTCCACAAACCCTTCGATAGTCTCTCACCCGATTAGTCTTCATCCCAGCACCATGTTCATTCTCTTTCCAGAACCTTTATAGTTTGCTTTTCCCTCCAACCATTCTACTCTCTAACTGTGTACCTCCAAGCCTAGCAGGATGTCAGGGTCAAAATTACTACTGATGACAGACACTAGGTGACTAGGTCATTCATTACCTGTGGCATGAGAGAATGAAGAATGTGTGTAACTCAGACTCATTTTCTCTGAAGGAGAATCTGATGGGCTCCTCACCAAAAGTTTGGCGATTTAAATCCATTCTGAGGTGTCTGAAAGGAAACACTTGGTGATCTGCTTCCAACAAAATCAGCCAATGAAACAGCTATGATGTGCATTTCTTCTTGGACACACCAGGGGGTGCTATGAGTTGGAACCCACTTGAAAGCAACTGGGTTATCCTTATCCTCACTTCTCCTTCCTGAGGGCAGGAACAAGAGGGATCCCACGATCAACTTGATCTTGGAGACCTGGACAGAGAGCTGGAGGATAACAGAGCAACTAGAGGGAAAGACATGGGCTTAAACACTCACACAGGACCCAACCTGATCCCAATCTGGGCCTTGTAATGTTAGATGAGTGATGAATATGCTTGGATTTCTTTAAGCCAGTCTATTTGACGGTCTCTTTGTTATGCAGCTGAGCCATCAATCTGACCAACACACTGTTGAATAAATAGTTGGGGCAATGAAACATCAGGATCGGTAGATTTTACCCCCAGTGCTATTGCACACCAGGGTTGCATAGGGGCTAGCCATCACCAGCAATCTCTCCAAGTACCTGTTCAGCACTGGAACAATGCCCACTGTCAACTGTCCTGTGTGGTTGAGTGTCTTCATCTTTTCCCAGCTGAAAGCTCCCTCATGGCTTGCCATGTCTCACTGCACCCATGACAGATCTTGCTTTGCCATCAGCAAGAAACCCAAGCTGAAAGGATGTCAGGAACTGTGCAGCATGCAACACTCTTATGGGAAGATTCTAGGTCACTCTGTTATAAAAAGATCTTGTGTACGACAGAAATGCCATCTCGCAGCAGGTGGCAGCCCGTGACCCACATCACACCCCAGAGTCCCTCCCATTTCATTGTGCGATATTCACTTCTGAAGTGAATGTCTGTGGCATTTTATGCCTGAACTTCTAACGCCTGACAGATTCTCCGGAAACTCTTGCTTCATGAGGGTGGGCGTGTTGGCAGGTTTATTGAACTTTGGGGAGTATATTCATTGCAAGTGATGTTTTCCCTAAGCATTGTCAGGTATGGATTTAATTTGGGGAGTAAAATAGGACTGTTTCCCTCTTTCTCTCAGTGACTTTTTTCTGCTCAACTCCAGGCACACCATGGAACTGTTACTGTCAAGTTGGCGCCAAATCATGATGAGTGTGTGTGTCCAGGTAGACCAGAGAAACAAACCCACAGACATTTGTATGTGTATAAGACAGAGCTTTATTTACCAGAAAAATTGAACATTGAGAAAACACTTCAGCCCAGTCCAGATCAAGTCCACAAGTCTGATGTTAGCCCATGTGTCCCATGCCAATCTCTAAAGTCTTCTTCAGATTCACAAAACACATGCAAGGGCACCGAATTCAGGAAGAACACAGGCCAGCGGGTGGAAGGTCTTGTGGATCTAGCGGTGATGCAAGTATGTCAGTGCTGGCAGAGGTCTACACCTGGCTTCTCCAGGTACAGAGCCCTAGTGTTAGCTCTGTGTGTCATGTCACCGGCTCCAGTGAGCTATTTATCTCCTTAGTGCCTCAAAATGAGGTCATCAAGCTGTAACCTGATCGATAGATGAAACTTCAACCCTTCACTCTTAGGAATCTCAAATTGACAACAGATTATGTGACTGCCATACTGAGCCCATGTGTTGCAGAGGTCTGCTGGATGAGATAATCATGGCTGGGATCTTTAGGAAATAGATTACCAGGTCTTTTTACCGAGACACTTCTTCGTGGATTTGAACCACCAACTTATAGGACAGCAACCAAGGACTTAGCCACTCCTATTTCTGGTATATCATCCCCCAAACCAAATCAAGTTCACTGGCACCGACAGAGTCACTTTCAACTCCTTGTGGCCCTAGAAGGCAGGATAGACCTGCTCCTGTGACTTTCCAAGACTGTAGCTGATCACAGGGGTAGAGAGTCTCATCTTTCTCCCACAAAGGGCTTGGTGGTGTCAAACTGCTGGCCTTGCAGTTAGCAGTGAGTCCCAGTACGACTCACTACACCACCAGGACTTGAAGGGGAGCATTAAGCTCTAATACTTCTGAAGAAGAAAAAAAATAAGAGAGTCAATTGGCTAATCCCTTATGTCTTCCCAGAAGTCCATAGGAGCTATCAGTCTTTAGGGCTTGTTTTCAGTCACCAGCCTGGCAATCAGGTTCTGAGGTGCAGATTGGCGTGCAGGGAGTTTATCGGGAATGTTCTGAAAGCAGCTTGTGTCAGGGTGAGGGAAACCGATTGGGGCAGAAGGGAGAGTTGTGGCACAATAGAGTCTGAATCTCAAACCAGGATGATCTCTTGGAGCTGTTCCTGATGGAGACAAAGGACTCGGGCCTTTTACACCCCTTTCTCCCAGTCATTGAATGGGAGAAGGGGACTTAACCTTGGGTGAGCAAGACAATGCTCTTTGGCCAGGGGAGAGGGCTCCAGAGAGACTCTGCTATGAGCTGACAGCCGCTCAGACTCCTGGGCTTGTCTGTGGTGGTGCTGATGGGGCTGTGGGCAGGACTACCCAGCCGACTGTACTCACTGAGAATCCAAAGAGCAGCAGACTCTTGAGGACACTGTGGTGCACATCTTGCACCTTCCTGTATCCCCTGCACTTAGTTATTTTTGGAATGAATCAACTAACGAAAGAACATGCAAGATGATATGCATGAGATATGCAAATTGGGAAGAATGCTTGGTGGCACACATGCTGTGTGCTCGTTTTCTGTCTTCCAGCTTAAATGTAGACACCTTGAGCCCACCCAGTGGACTGCAGAGGAGACCTAGCCCTCAGCTTCCATGAAGCTACAGCCAAGCCCATTCCGTGGAAGCCAGAATGAGTCAGAATTGACTCAGTGGCAGCTGACAACAGCGATGACATGCACATTCAGATACTTTCAAGAAGTGCTGTCCACAGCAAGAAGCCATCTTTGACTGTGCATTTCCTAAGTATAGACTGACATCTTGATAGATATATTCAAGCAGTGTCCACAGCATCAGTCCCTACCAGTCTCCACATTTGGACAGAAAGTGAGGCAATGGTTTGTATCTACTTGAAGAGTCAGGAAACTGGCAGCTGAGTGGCTTTTTAGGTAAGGATAAGGTTCTGCAGTCATGGGGAAATTGTCTGAAATTCAAAACCAAGACACCTGAATGTGATGGGGCTTGACAATAGGAGAGAATATTTAAAATTGGGACCTCTCTGGAAAAACTAGGAGGTGTCTTTGTCAGATCTATGGGCTGAGGTTTCTGATTTCTTGTTTACAAAGGGTTTGTGAGAGTAGGGGAACCAGCTGTCGGAGCTGTTCCTGACCCACCTGTGGGCTGTTGCTATGGCAAAGTCCATGTTTTCCATGTGTGCTGTCATCATCACGAGTAAGTCCAGCAACTTTGGAGCCTACCTGTGGACCCAACTTGGAAAGTGTACAGAACACATTAAAACCCCCAGTCTCATTTGGTTCTCAAATATAGGAAAGGAGTAAAGACATTATTCCTATGGCATGCTGCCAATGACATTGACTCAAAAGAAGAGAACAAGCTATTAACAAATTGAATCCAGTAATTGGTGGGGCTTATCTCAAGAATGAAAGCTGAAAAACCCCATCATCATAATTTGCAAAGTCATAGAATAAGGAGAAAAGATATGATTATCTGAACAAACAGAGAAAAACATTAGGCCAAAGTCAACACTCTTCCTGCTCAGTAAAGGAGAATAGAAGGGAGCTTCTTCAGCCTGCAGGAAGCCAGCCCTCCTCCCCCCCCCCTCCACCCACCCCAAGGCCATGCTTCATGGTGATACAGTAAACCTCAAGCTAAAGAGGAAATAAGACAAGGATATCCACTCTTAAACAGCTTCATTTCAGTATCCTACTGGAGTTCTTAGTTAGTGTGATAACTCAAAGAAAAGAGGACCAGAAGAAAAAAAAGAAAGAAAGAAAAAAGGAGGAGGAGGCAAACAGAAAAGGAAGAAATAAAACTATCATCATTGATAGATGGCATGACTATCAACCTATTATTCCCACTATTGTTTTGTGGCCTCAAGTCTGTTCTGACTCACGGTGAGCATGCAGGGTTGAGTAGAACAGCACCCTAGGGTTTTGCAGCCTGAGCCCTGGTGGTGTCGTGGTTATGGGTTGCCAACCCAAAGGTTGACAGTTTGAAAGCACCGGCCACTCTGCAAGAGAAAGATGAGTCTTTCTACTCCCATACAGGGTGGTCATCCCAGCAATCAACGGAGCAGCTGGGCCCTGTCCTGGAGGGTCACTATGTGTCAGGATGGGCTCAATGGCCATGAGCACATGGTGGTTGCAACAGTTGGCTGACACACAGGGAAGATGGTCAGGTGGGCACAGGCCCCAGCAGCGTTTCTTTCTGTCGAGTCTGGACTTGCTATGACGTGGAACCATCTCAATGACACCTAAGAACAACCCCTCAGGCAGCAGCTTTGCCCATCAGGCCTGGTCACTCCCTAGTGAACATTGCAGGGCCTGAGTCACTCTGGCCAGCCCAACATTTTGGTTCCCGATGAAATTGTGAGTTGCCATGGAATCAACGCCAGCTCATGACGGCCTCACGTGCCCTGGGTCGTTTTCACGATGGTGGGTAGTGGGGACTGAGAACTGGGAATATGTTACGGAGTCTTGGAGGCCCAGATCCTCGTGGAGGGAGGTCTTCAAGTTGGTAAGTGGTCACATTTTCTTAGCTAAAGTTGTTCCCCATATTGGCAACCCCCCCGCCCCGCTGATAATGTCAATTTTAAGGTGCTGCTTGCAAGCACATGATGGCTACTATCTATGCTGGAAAGACTATCTGCCTGAAGTTTATCTGCCTGAAGTTTATCTGCCAGCAAGAGCAATCAGATCCCGTTCCCTGTCCCACCCTGAGTAGGGCTCACCCCCTTCTGATACGGAGCACAGATGGCTTCTCTGGATTAGAGCTTAGGGACCCTTAAAGTCAAGCCAGCTCAGAGCTGACTGAGGTTAAGCCACCATCTTAACTCTAGAACCCACTCATTGTGTTTAGGTATGTACCTTCTTGTCACATGTATTTCTCTAGTAGCTCCCTTTCCTGTTATGTAGCATCCCCTTCCTGTTAAGCGTCTGCCTCTTATACAGCCCCTTCCTGTTACGTATGTGTGTGAGGAGGCTTGCATGTGAAATTGTGAGAGAATACATCCGCCCCTCACTCGGGGGTAGGTCACCCTGGGAGAGGTGAGCACTTGCATGTCGTGTGATGTTTTCTTTCGTTTACCCCTCAATTACATGCCCTTCCCCCCTGGACCCATTCAGATGTGGAGGCTGGTCCCCCCACAGTGGGTGTAGTGGTTGAGCTGTTGCTGAGATGCTTGAAGTAAGGCCAGCAGGGTCACTCCTGGTGGGCGGGGGGTTCCACGGAGTTTCCAGCCTAAGACAGACTGGGGAAAGAGGGCTGGCAATCTGCTTCTGAAATCAGCCAATGCTCGCCTCATGGCATCCTGAGGAAGGCATTTTCCCTGAGGGTCTTTCCTGGGCTGACTTCTAATCAGAATGAACAGCAACCATAGATTCCATGTGCTGGACACTCACTCTGAACCGAGACTCTGAGAAGTGTGTTTTCAGAACAATGGCCTTCCCCCAACAACCCTGTGAGGGCAACACTATGACTAGCCATATCTTATAAACACAGACATAGCGAATGGGTGAGATTTAAGCTGATAAGTGGCAGAGTTAGACTTGGAACTTACCCATCACATAAACCTAATATGACTATTTCTATCTTTGGGTGGAGGCAGTTTTAAGGAAACCAATGACCTGGCATAACATGAGTGTCTGCTTAGCAGTCATTGGCAGGGAGTTAGGGGAACCCAAGGGCTACCCCAATCTCGCTGCCAGTCTCAGGCCTGTTCTAACCTCACCTTGAAAGCAGCAACAGCCTGGGGAGAAGGTAAGTATATGGAGATGGAGGCCAAGGGTGGCCCCAGATCTGAGCCCAGCGCTAGGTTCATGGTGTCAATTATGCGACCATTATTCCGTGTGCACTCATGTCCACCTTCAACGGGAAGCACTGTCCCTCCTGACTCCGGCGTCTCATTCTCATAAACACTGGGTCATCACTGGGCCAAGCAGCCCATATGTAATTCTTTTCCAGTCTCTCCATCACTCAATCTGAGGCACTCCTTAATGATTTTTATTGCTTTTCTCTGAACTCTTTTCAATGTGCTGGCATATTGCTTTTCTGGTAGTAAGATACCAGAAGTGTTCTTCAGAGAAATTACAAGCTCCTGCACATGATGTAATGCCTGGGTCTAGGAAGCTGAAAATCATAGTAACAGTTCCAACTGCCACTGGTATCATAACCTACTATCAATTTGGTCCTCTCCAATTAACTTGCCTTTTTTTCCCAGTTAAGGTGAACACATGGCTTAAAGTCGATCTAATTTATATTGGCATGTTCCAGGGTGATGTGTGTGTGTGTGTGTGTGTGTGTGTGTGTGTACGGATGCTCATTAAAAATGACTCTTGCTTTCTGGGATCCTCTTTTAATGAATGCATTGTGACTCTTGTTCCTATTTGTAAATTGTGGCACTTCTTTCCTGGTGACAGTGACTTATGTTATGATCCTCTTTAACTTGATTATCTCAAAGTAGGTTTTGGCATGAGTAATTCAATTGATCAAGATGTTATTAAAATACCAAACATTTAACATTCTCTCCCATTAGTAAAAATGTAAACCTTAGCTGAGCCCTGGTGATGTAGTTGTTGTGTTAAGGAGTGTGGCCCACAAGGTTGATAGTTCAAATCCAGCAGCAACTCTCTAGGAGCGAGGCTGGACTTCCTACTCCCCTGAGGGCAGTGATGGGAAAGAAAAAAAAAGTAAAACCTACTTAAGCTGGAATTTAAAATGGGAGGGGTATGTGATTTCTTCCTTTCTTTTATGAATCCTTTTATTGGGGGCTCATACTACTCTTATCACCACCCTTACACAAATCTATTGTATGTCAAACATGTTTGTACATCCGTTGCCCTCATCAATTTGATAACATTTAAATAGAAATATTTAAGCCATTGGCAGCGACTCCTCATTTTCCCCTTCCAGCCCTGCTCCCTCCTCTTTCATAAACCCTTGATAATTTATAAATTATTATTATTTTGTCATATCTTACACTGTGTGATGTCTTCCTTAACCTACTTACCCATTGTCCATACCCCAGGGAAGAGGTGATATGTAGATCCTTATCATTGGTTCCCCCTTTCTACCCAACTTCCCTGCACCCTTCCATTATAATCACTCTCATCACTGATAGTGAAGGGATCATGTGTCTTGGATTCCCCATGTTTCAGCTCCTGTCTGTACCAGTGTACATCCTCTGGTTTAGCCAGATTTGTTTGGTGGAATTGGGATCACGATAGTGGGGAAGAGGAAGCAATGAAGAACTACAGGAAAGCTGTATGCTTCATCATCACTACACTGCACCCTAACTGGTTTCTCTACTCCCAACAAGCCCTCTGTAAGAGGAAGTCTGTTGGACCTGCAGATGGACTTTGAGTCCTCAACCAGAACTCCCCATCATTCACAATGATGAAATTTTTAGCTCTTTGATGCCTGATAACTGATCCCTTTGACACCTCATGGTCACACAAACTGGTGTGTTTTTTCCATGTGGGCTTTGTTGCTTGTGAGCTGGATGGCTGCTTGTTTACCTTCAAAAGTCTCCAGACGCTATATCTTTTGAGAGTTGGGCACCATCAGCTTTCTTCACCACATTTGCATATGCATACATTAGTCTTCAGCAATCGTGTTGGGAAGATGAACACCATTGAATGCCAATTTAATAGAGCAAAGTGTTCTGGCCTCGAGGAAGTACTTGAGTGGAGGCCCAATGCCTAGCTACAGCCTTAATACTAAGCCTATAAATATGTGCATGTAAATCTATTTTCCCATCATCATATAAAAATATAATTATCTATGTACATGCCTGTATTTAGACCTATATAAATGTCTTTTGCCTATTATTTCTTTCCTCTTTTTCCTTTTAGTTCTCTCTTGTCCCACTATAATGCTTAGCCTTCATTTGGGTTTCAATAATTTCTCTCTGTCACCTTACCCTTGATCAGTTCCTACTAAGTCTCTCACTTCCTCCTTGCCACTGATTTTGGATCACTTGTTGTTCCCTTGTCCCTGGGTTAGTCAACATCAACTTTTTTTTCCACCTCTCTCTCTCCCATATCCCCCAGAACTCCCGTATGCTCTGGTCAGTGGTCAGACATGTCTCTCTCCCCTGAGCTTCAGCGCTGCCCTCTAAATAAATTCTTTGTGTGTGTGTGTGTGTGTGTGTGTGTGAGAGAGAGAGAGAGAGAGAGATTTCATATTTTCTCCTCCCTCCTATTTAAGCCACTTTAGTTATTTTGTTTTTTTTAAAAAAAACAGTTGTCTTAATTTTTGTTTGGCCATTTTTTCTGAGTCGTTCTTACTCACTAGCATATGCTGTCTTCTCCCCATGATCCTATCGTGATAACTGCTGTTGTCACTGTGACCACATAGAGAGCAGGAAGGCAGGCTTGACCAGTTAAGCGATCACTTGGTGGGTTCTATGTTGGGCTGTTAAAAGCAACGGCAGCAATTCAAATGTCCAGCCATTCTGAGGGAGTAACAAATGAGGTTGTCTATCCCCCTAAAGAGTGACAGTTTTGGAAACCCACAGGACTGTTCTACCCTACACTATAGGGCTTTTAGGAGTCAGAATCGACTTAATGGCAGCGGAGTTTGGTTATCATTTGGTGTATTTTTATCATTTGATTCTAAGAAGATTTCAGGAGAATTAAAAATAACATTTTTAGTTGTGAATCGTGTGAAGGCTTAACAGAACAAATCAGTTTTCCATTTGATACAAATCGTGTTTCATTGCATTGATTGCAATCCCCTCCAGGCAACACCACTTATCTCACCCACTTCCTCTTTGTCTTCCCGGTTTCCATTCATCTCTTTCCCCTAACCACCTGAACTTTGTCTTGGGGTAAATGCTGCCTGAGATAGTTAAGGCTTATTGTACCAACATGTGGGGTTAGTTGAAGGGCGGAGACATAAATTGCTTGGTGAGCCTTTCCTTTCTAGTTCTCAGGTCTCTGGCTTTCTGATGCTCAGACCAGGATGTAGCTACCTTAGGCAGTTGCCTGCTTCAGCTTGCAAGGCTCACTTCCTGCAAGACATCCCTGAGGAAAAGTCACACGGACTTACCCTGATGCAGCCCTGAGTGCTGGAGAAGCCATGTGGAGACCCTTGCTAGTACTGAGATACTGACACACTCACTAATTCAGCTTTCGTCCTGCAGTCAACATCATTATGTGTGTATTCTGAGATTGAGGAGGACTTTACAGATTGGTGTCAGACATATGGACTAATGTGAACTTTGGGGCTTCAGCAGCACTGGGATGGGATGCTTTCTTAATGTAAACTTACCCTTTATATAAAACTCTGTCTTATACATATGTGTTTCTATGGATTTATTTCCCTAATGTACACAGACTAACACACTGCCCTTTTGATATCAAATGTGTGATGATTCTAGGATGTGCCTACTTCCTGTGTTGACTGGAGGAACAAAGTTATAGATACTCATATGTGTATAAGAAGGAGCTTTATGTCAAAGAGAAATTGTATATCAAGAAAACATCTCAGCCCAGTCCAGATAAAGTCCATAAATCCGATATCAGCCCATATGTAGAATACTAACCTATAAATTCCTCTTCCAACTCACCCAAAGCATGCAATACTACTGAATACAGAGAAATCACAGGGCAGGCAATAGAAACATCTCAGCGCTGGCAGGGGTTTCCATGTGGCTCCTCCAGCTCCAGGGCTCTAGTGTAGCTCCCTGTATTTTGTCAGCAGGAAGATAAAGCAGAGACTGAGTTATCCGGCCTCTGGTGAGCTACTTATTTCTGTGGCACCTCCAAATGAAGTTATCAAGCTGTGACCTGATTGACAGACTAGACTTCACCTCTGCACAAGTTGACAGGAGGTTATGTAACTGCCACACCTCCCTAGTGTTACTGCTCTCCTCCTAGATGGCTTTTTGTTGTTGTTGTTGTTGAAAATTGAGTTAGGGAGGTGAATTCAGTTACTAGGAGCCATAATCTCATGGGTCCCCTTAATAAGCCTGATTTGGTTTTGATATTGAGTTCTGGTCCACATTTCTCTCCCACTCTACCAATAACCTTCTAATGTAATTCTTTTCAGAGCAGTCGGTAGTGGTAGCTGGCTACCATCTGGTTCTTACGATTGCAAGTCATGATGGCTGGTGCTTGTATGGTCCCTTCTTCCATTGGAGTCATTGTTTCCAATTAGTGTCTTTGATTTTCTTCACTTTTCTTTGCTCTGGATGGGAAGGGATCAATCAATAGTTGCACCATAGATCCCCATCAAAACCTTTAAGAGTCTCATGGGATATTTCAAATCTAAATTTTAAAGATTTAGGGTAATCATCTCAGGGTTCATCCACCATCCATGGCTCAGGAAGTATGGCATATACAATAAATTGACATTCTGTTAGGCATTCCAACCTTTTGATCAGCATTCTTCTATAGAATCTTTGATCAAAGTGTTCACTTATGGTATACCTGGGAACTAACCAAATTCTTCTAGTTTCATGGCAAAATGAGGTCTTTTGTTCACAGAGACAACTAGCTATACCTTTCATTTCTTCTTCCTATTCATCACTTACATTTTGCTGTTGTTCAGATGAATAGAGACCAATTTCTATGCATACTAATAAGCGTTGAGGACCACACACACTCAACACTGTGCAATGAAGTAGCACTCAAATTGATAATCACTAAACATGATAGTCAGCCAGTTAACCGGGATGGCTAATGAAATGATGCTTTTTAGTTAGTTTGTTTTTTCAAGTCCATTTGTCTTTATTTTTCATACGTATATTTTGAAACGTGTTTTTGAGGCGCAAGTGAAGGATTATAGAGCAAATTGATTTTCCCTTCAACAATTTATATGTGTTTCGTTTCATGACATTGATTGCACTATTCATAATGCAAGAACACTCTTTCCATTCCCTTCTGTTTTGTACCTCATTCTTTTGTCCTGTTCTGTCCATTCCTGCCTTTTGAAGACTATCCCAGGGAAATTGCTCTGCTTTTGGTTTCCTGTGGTTGCTGTTTTGAAGAGTGTAGCTTCTGGGTGGGTTTTTTTTTTTTTTTTTTTTGCTTCTGGGTGTTTTTATTAACCCTAATATCCAGCCTCTGCCAACAGTCAATTCTGACTCACGGTGATCCTACAGGACAGAGTAGAATTGCTCTTTAGGGTTTTCAAATAAATCCCTATGGGAACAGACAGTCTCATCGTCCTCCTGAAGTGGACGGTTTTGAACCATTGACCTTGCTGTTAGCAGCCCCATACTTCCCCAACAGCATCATCAGCCCTCTTGACTGTTCACCTGGTAGGGTTGTCTATGGCTTGACTCTACATAGAGTTCTGGAAAAGAGTTGAGTCCCAGTCCTGAAGAGTGACAGTTTTGAAGAGGTCACAGGGAAAGCTCCTGAGCAGAGTGGGAACAGAACACGAAGTGAAAATTTTGTCTGATGCAAACTAGTAGAGCCCTCAAGCCTCTGGAGCTTGGCCACTCTTCAGGACTGGAACTGGTCTGTGATTGGAGGGCTCTCTCTCTCTTTCTCCCTCCCTTTTCTCTTTTTTAACTTTGTGATATTTTCCAACAGTTGACTGAATGAATATCAATGCTCAAATGAAGGAACTTTCTCTTGATAGCAGGTGCAGTTTAAAGTTCCAACCTTTAAAACGGTGGTAAACAAAATAAACAAATCTATTCAGTTGATTTGACCCTAACTCATTGCCACTCCATGTATTTCAGGGTAGAATTGCATTCTACAGGGTTTAAAATGGCAGGAATCTTAGATACTACAAACAAATCTGTCTTGGGAGAAGTGCAGTCAGAATGCTCCTTAGAAAGGGGGATGGCATGATTTCATCTCATGTCCTTGAAAGACATCGCACTTAGTAAAGTAAGAGGGGCAGTGAAAAAGAGGAAGACCTTCAATGAGGTGTAGTGGCACAGTGGTTGCCACACTGGGCATACACATAACATTTGTGAGGATGCCTCAGGAACAAATGATGTTTCATTCTGTGGTACATAGCACAGCTTTAAGTCAGGATGAACTCAAGGAGGCTAAAACAACAACGACAACATCTATGGAAGTAGTTTCCAGACCTTTCTGGTACCCCTAGGTGGACTAAAATGGCCAGTCTTTTGGCTATTAGCCTGATCCTTAACCATTTTGTGACTTTCAGTTGACCCCATCCTTGTTTGGATATTATAAAGCAGAAGAATCATGCAGCTTCCCTACGACCATCTTCATTTGTCTGCAGTGATTTTGAACATGACTCCTTAGAAAGCCAGTCCTGATCTTGGGTTACTACCGCCCCTACACTTTTTCTTCTAAAGCCCAGGGACCATATTAGTTTCCCACATCAGGGAAGGTCTGGTCGGTACCCACAGCCCCCCACATATCACTTCCCTATGGCATCTAGACCCAGCAATGTGTTCTCAAATGATTATGTTGTGGACCCAAGAATCTCCTCAGGCTTCCAAGTTGGCCTCACTTCCTGCAAGGTCACCCTCACCTGGCATGAGAGAGAGAGAGAGAGAGAGAGACCCTAGGGAAACAGTTTCCCAGAACGGATTGTTTTGCAATGACCCCAGACCCCAGGCTTTTGTTGA
>PVJH01012455.1:17500-64388 GCA_004026705.1 Nesogale talazaci
CTATAGGATTAAGGAACTGACCAGACTCAAAGCCATGGTTCCCTTTGTTTATCTGCAGATCTGGTCTGCTTAAGGTAAAACCGCCCCGTGCCCCCATCTCTGACCTTCACCTGGTGGATCTGAGGGGAGGCATCTTTGCTGCCAGCAATCTTTCACCTCATTCCAGAAGGGCCTGCCAGGAAGAGAAATATCCAAAGTCCATTTTGAGCTCTGGGTCTGGGATTTACCTGCAATTTGTCATGGATGTTGGTCAATTACTGGTGCAAAGCCGGCAGAAGAAGGGAGAGCAAGTTCTGCCTCTCATGCAAGCTCATCACCTTTGCATCAGTCACTGGCAGGAACATCGCTGATTTTCATTCTCAACTCAACAGCACAGAAGAGATCTTTCAGCTTCTCCCAAAGTGCCAAGATGCTGAGCATGCTGGGAAAGATGGGCAATGGTGGTTGTTGTAAGTACTTGGAAACTCCAGCAGATGTCCCCAAGGACTCTATAAAGAGGAGTTCTCATTATCTTCTGAGATTTAAGCTTTCAAACTGGGTTGAAGTGGAAGTACCTAGGTTTTTGTAGGTTTTAAGGTGCTGAATTAGATACTAAGGGCACATCATTAAAAATATCACCTGCTTGTATATTTGCTGAGCAGAGCTAAGGAAAGAATTGCTTTGATCAGACAGAAGGAGAATTGTTTGGTCTTGGAAGCAGAGCACAAAGAGGGCCTCCAAGGCAAATGGTAGCAATCCTTGTTCAGCGAGAGGGAGCTGAAGTCAACCAACTTAGACACGCTCTGGTCCTCTCAGAAGGCACAGCTCTAACAGGGTGACAGAAGCTGTAGGTGGCAATCTACAGGCTTCAAGAATTCAGTTCCCTTTGGCAAGTATAGCTTTGGAGTTTAATTAATCTTGTCTGATTTGGGAGAAAATGCAATGCATATTTGCCAAAGCAGGGTAGAAAAGAGAGTCCCGTTGACAGCAAGGAAGATGCTTCCTCTTCACAAGAATCCGGAGGCCCCACCCTCATCCCCAGCTTCATTCATCATCAAAATGACACAGCTCTTCACAGTCACTCACTTTGACAAGTTTGTGGTTGACAACAAACATAAAGAAAACTATTTTTTAAAAAACCAGAAAGGATTTGTAACTCATGTCGGACTCAACCCTGCCAACTTGTCTGCTTTGAAATAGTAGAAACAACCACAGGGGGAACAACTACAGTGAGTGAAATTCGTCGTCAAGAGAGCTCTATCTAACCATTTTGTACTGCATTTCTCTTGCATTTGTAATAGTGTGAGAAGCAGAAATGCCTACCAAGACCAAACTGAGCTTAGGGGGTATATCTAACCTACTATTTCTTAACTCTTGAAATAACTCAGGGTCTGTGTCACAGTTCAGTGATCAGAGTGGCAGCCAGAGAACTTGAAGGGAGCACTCAAATGTAGGTAATGACTTTCCTAATGTCACACAACAGATTCCTTAGTGTGTGTGTATCAATATCTAAATCTGTATATTTCTAAGTGGTTTTTACTTTAAAGAGAGAGGGGATGGTTGTAACTGGAGATAAAGTTGGTGAAATCGCATGTATTTATAAGAGTGTGTTAGGATGGGGAGATATAGATGGTCAGTATAAGGGCCTTGCTATCGACAGAAGTCTTCCCTAGAATGCCCTCCCTTCTCTGCCCCACGACCCCAAATGTATCCTGGCAAGTTCACAGATATGTTGCTGAGTTAACATTCCAGGAAAGAGTGGTATAGACAATCTGTAATTCATTGCATAATTACTGGAATTCATTGGCTAATTACCAACTTTCCATGCCACTCTCCTTAGTGAAGACCTGGCAGAGTCTTCTCTCAGTTCTTACAGATGAACCCAGATCAATAGTGGAGGGTTACTGTCAGAGAGCATTCCAGCCACAGGATGAATGCCAGCATCAACATGTATCGATGTCAGGGCGCCACACGGATATGTAAAAATACGCCAAAGTGTAGCGTGTGCATTTTGCATTTGCAATTCTCTAGGCCTATCATTTAAAGTTACTTTCAAAGTAAGTCATTTGGCTTTCCAACAAGGACATTCCTTTAGTTTACAACATGCCATATATTTATAACGACCTGTCATTTTCCTGAATTCAGGTCACCACCCTTGCAGGACAGAGAAGACCTGTCATAAAAACAAGAGGGGGTCAAGAGCAGCCTGTCCCTCTGTGGACTTAAATGAAGACTGGAGAAGGGGGACTCATGACCCACACAGGTGTAGAGAGCCTAGCCTAAGCCCCATCAGTGCTGGATACCCCTAGGCATCTTAGGAGAACAATAGTCAAGTGCTCAGGTAGAAGCTGTCACTTGAGGTGAGAAAAGGAAGGAAAGTAACATTTAGTGAGGGAGTCTTGAGTGGCGAGATTTATCCAGTCTTCATTTCATTTAATCCTCACTATCATCCTGGATGTTAGGTTTAATGCCCCCATTCTGTAATTGGGAAAAAAGGGCCTTGTTATCATTAAAGGTCTAGATGTAAGACTAAAACATTGGTCAAGATCACAAAGTAAATAAATGGAAGAGCCAAGACAGCTAAGCTGCTGTTCTCTCATCTTGGTGGCAGGTAATAAGGGGTTATAGGCATTTACTTTTGTTTTGGAGAGAGGCAACCAGGCAGCCTCTGGCATCAGAAAACTCATTTCTTAGGTAAGAGAGCAGAAGGCAGATATACTCATCTGATGATTCTACAGGGTGTGGTGATGGAGGTAAGGCAACATCGTGTGTTTAAAGTTGTTTCCATGGCATCATGGGAGTTGTCTAGGCTTTAGGCAATGTGTCATCTGGCAGTGCATGACTGGTACAAAGATGGGTTTTGTAGTTTCCCCCATAGAGGTGCTTTAAGACGTGGGTTTTAATACATATTGTTCATTTCTTTAGTGCTGACTTAATACCTGGGTGACGCAAGTATTCACTTATAGGTTGGTGTTTTGAAGTCATCTGGGGATGCCACAGAAGAACGTTCTCTAAAGATCCCAACCTTTGAGAACTCGATGGAGCTGCTCTTTTTGGTAGCACGTGGGGGTTTCATGAGTTCTTGCTGACTCAATAGTAATGGGCTTGGGTTTTGTTGGGACGACATATTGGCCACAGACACCGGAAGGAGTCAAACAAAGTTCCTGTTGGGACTGAGCTTGTAGTTCAGTTGAGAAAATGAAGACATACACAAGTAAAGGTGAACAGATGGTGGTAAGTCAAGTGGAGAAAAGCAAAATGGAGTGAACATGATGGAGCCCCAGGAGGGGTGTGTGGCCACGGGGTGGTCAGGGACATCATCACACAGATGGTGACCCAGACCAGGAACTGAAGGAACAAGTCGCATGGCCATCTGTGGGCAGTGCATTTCCTGTCACTATCTTCCATGGAAATCTGGAGTTCTTTAAGTCTCAACATTTGCAGCTGAACTCAGTTGGTCTATGATCTTCCTGCATTGAGCGTCATTGCATGTGTTTTGTGAATCTGAAGAGATTGTTTTTGGACATATGGACTAATCAGACTTATGGACTTGATCTGGACAGGGTTGGGATGTTTTCTCTGTATTCAGTTGCTCTTGTGTATAAATACAAATATGAGTGTCTATGAATTTGTTACTCTACCCAGACTAACATGAAAGGTGAATTAAAATTTAGCATGAGAAAGATTTAAAATGTAAATCGAATCCAATACAAAGTGACTCAAATGCTTCAATCATGAGATGTCTTCTTACACCTCCAGTGATTCCCTTTAAGCTTAGGATGAAATCCAACCCCTCCCCTCCCCCCCACACACTTGTTTTTGCTCAGTGCCCATGTCTCTGCTCACCCATCCTCACTGTCCTTGAGTTCCTTTGCTGTGATGGCTTCTTTCCTAGTCTGTCAAGTGTCCAGGCCTGGAAGTTTCTGCTTTTCATTTGCTTCACTTTCTTAACCTTGGAAGTCCAACCTCACTCCACCCCCACCTCGGTATTTTTTCCTCTGCATTGTAAAAAAATATATTAAATACACTCAGAATAGTATCTTTCAGATTTTTTTTTCTGGGAGAAGCTGGTCTCCTACAGTGTAGATTCAATGCCTTGGAGGGTGTGGGGCACCTTGGGAGTTGTATGAGCCCCCAATAAAATGATTTATTAAAAAAAAAAGAGGGGGAAAGAAGAGCTTATACCAGGGGTTCAAGTAGAAAATATTTGAAAAAGAATATGGTAACATGTGTACAAACATACTTGATACAAGTGATGTATGAAGTGTTATAAGAGCTGTAAGAACCCCCAACAAAGTCATTAAAAAATGCTGAAAATTAAAAAAATTAAATCATTTGATTTTTAGGGAAAATTAAAAAATGTGTACATTATGAGCTTCTCTGTATCCTACCACTCAAAGGATCCTCTGCTTGCATTCTATATATATCTCTAAATGTATCTTAAATATAGTAGCATTTAAAATAAGAATATTTACTAAGTACATTATATAATCTATATAACCTTCAAAAAATAAAAATAACAAGAAGGCAGGCTGGCAGCCAAGTCCCAGGGAGGGCCTGTGACCTCCTTCTGCTGGGCATAGCCACATTCTGTCCCAGGCTGCCAAATGCAGCTGGAGAAATCCATTCAGCAGCATGGAAAGAATGACAGACCATTCCCCCCACCTCCCCCAGCCACAGCTCTTCAGGCAGCGATGAATTAAAGTGGAGTCGGAGGAGCTGCTAGGGAGGCTGGGATGTTTGTATTTCCTCTGTGATAGTTATCAGTGAACCGGAGGCACTTTAGCTCCCGAAGCTGGCAGAGAGGTGACCTGTATTGAGGCCTCTCTACCCCCTGGGTGGCATCAAATTGAGCCCTGTGCAGTTATCAGAGGGATAATGGGATTCATTTCGGCAAGGACTGCCTGGCTGGGGCCGAGCTTATTTTAATTTTCAATGTTAATAAACTTGTGGCTATTGCTTTCTTCACACCGATGTGGCTCACACCTCATTTCGCCCGCCCATTAGGCAATTACCAGCAGCGCCTCTGTTCCCAGCACCTCTTAAACATGGAGCAATTATGCTTATTTGGTGAATGATGATGAAAGTTGGAGGAGGCAAATGCACTGGGGTAGAACTTTCCTGCCAACTTCATCAGGTGTGCATCCAGCAAGGAGCACAGGCCCAGAGTGGAAAGTGGGGCTGTGGTTTCAACCCCCCGTATCGACGAAATGGATGATAGCCGCTCCCCCAACACCCCACCCTCACATGCACCCACTGACATGCCACCTGAGCCAGCCCTGGCTGAACCGCCCTCTGACCCCCAGCGTGGGCTGTGACAACAGCCCATTCGGCTTGGGAGATGAACAGCTAATGCTCTTCATTTATCTTGAAGCGGGAAGTTTTCAATAGGTCTTAAGTGTGTATTAATGCATCGAGAGTAATGATCCCTTTATTTACAAAGTTGTTTAATTCCCCACTTTTGTGCTCTTTGTGGGTCTGAGTGGATTTTTCATTTACCAGGTTACGCCATGATTTTCACAGCTGCTTAAACAACCCTGAGTTTTCCCCCTTCTTCGTCCCGGGACAGATACTGGAGCAAAGCTTCGACCAGCCTGCCTCTGGTCTCCGTTTGCAAACTCTTCTTTGGTCTAAAGAAAAATGTCCTAGGAAGGGTCAGTGGGACACTGCTGGACCTGGGGGGGGGCCCGGCCACTGCCTAGAAACAGGACCTCCCTCTGCACCTGGGCAGCATCGCCCTCAGCTAGCAACCCTGATTCCCTGATACTCTGCGGTGGTACTCTACCAGAACACTGCTTCTCCCCACCCTGTGCCAATCTGCTTGCTTCCAGTGTCTCCAAGGCCCTGCGTCCTGCTTAACAGGTTCTGGGCATTTTCAGTGCAGGCCAAGCAGTGCATACATTCCCATAAGGAGTCTGGTGTTTCTAGACTTTCGGCTTCTCAGGGAGCGGTTTGCTGTCCACTAGTGGATGATGACCTCCATTTCTCTGACCTGAAACTCTTCAGTCACAAAGTCGGTATTTTGCTCTCCACCTGCCTGACCCTTTAGTTTGTGTCCCAGTTGGTTGCCCCAACGCTGAGAAAAGTGTGATTAGCATAGACTTTTGGAAAGCACACTGCGGACAACAACAGCGTTGCACTCGACCGGTCTATCAATGGAGTGCCATGGCTTGCCCGTTGCTATGCTGCTGGCAGTGCTACCTACCATCAGTGTTTTCAATGCCGGCAGGGTTACCCGTGCCTTCCGGAGCAAGACAGAATAGGAAGAGGAATTAGCTAGTGACAATTCCATAGATCACCCCCACAATATTGTTGGATTGGACTTCACCCTGGCACAGACATCGCAAGGTTGGCCATGAATTAGATGCTGTTATCTTAAGGCTGCCTGGAGTCACAATTGACTGAGTAGCACCAACCACCACAAACAATACCACGGTGTGAGGCGGCCTCACACCTCACTGTTTAATTTTTACGTAGGACTAGATCTCAAACATCCCCCCGCCCCCCCCATGCCCAACAGCGAAGATCTGTTTTACGACATGCCTTCTTACTTGTTGAAAAAAACAACAACTAAAAGACATTGAGTGATAATTTAGGTGCAGATTTACGGAGCAGACCTTCAGTTTTACACACAATAGTTTATACCTATTTTACTCCATCTCGTCCATTGAAAGTTTCTTGTTGTACCTTTTTCTTAAAAAACAACCCTCTTCTTCCTTGTCTTGACTATGCACATCCTTCTTTCCTAAGTCTCTGTCCTTGGGTACAGGGTTCTCATTTGATCTTAATGATTGGCTCTGCTAACACAAAGGTTGAGTTCTGTTCCACACCTGGGGGCTGATAAAAGGGGCATGGTCTAGGGGTTCCCATTAGTTTTTAGTGGACCAGTTAGTTTGGCTTCTTTGATTTAGCATGCTTTTTCTTCCTTTCTTTAAAAAAAAATAAGATTCAGGGCTCATACAACTCTTATCACAATCCATCCATCCATCCATTGTATGCAAAGTACATTTGTACATTTGTTGCCAACATCATTCTCAAAACATTTTCTTTCAACTTAGGCCCTTGGTATTAGCTCCTCATTTCTCCCCTCCCTCCCTGCTCCCCTTCATGAATCCTTGATAATTTATAAATTATTGTTATTTTGTCATATTGTACACTGTCTGACATCTCCCTCCACCCACTTCCTTGTTGTCCATCCCCCAGGGAGGAGGTTAGATGTAGATCCTTGCAGTCAGTTCCCCCTTTCTACCCCACCTTCCTTCTACCCTCCTGGTATTGCCACTCTCACCACTGGTCCTGAAGGGATAATCTGTCCTGGATTCCCTATGTTTCCAGTTCCTATCTGTACCAGTATACATCCTCTGGTCTAGCTGGATTTGTAAGGTAGAATTGGGATCATGATAGTGAGGGGTGGCGGGAGGAAGCATTAAAGAATGAGAGGAAAGTTGTATATTTCATCATTGCCATACTGTACCTTGACTGGCTCGTCTAATTCCTGTGACCCTTCTGTAAGGGGATGTTGCTTCATCTACAAATGGACTTTGGGTCCCCAATCTGAACTCCCCCTCATTTATACTGATATAATTTTTAGTTCTTTGATGCCCGATACCTGATCCCTTCGACACCTAATGGTCACACAGACTGGTGTGCTTCTTCCATGTGGGTTTTGTTGCTTCTGATCTAGATGGTAACTTGTTTACCTTCAAGTCTTTCAGAGCCCAGATGCTATATCTTTTGATAGCTGGGCACCATCAGCTTTCTTCTCCACATTTCAGCATGCTTTTTCATGGCTGCATTCTATCTCAGTGTCAAGAAAAAACATTAAGGGATAAAGATATGTTACATCTCACCATTTCTGTCTCATGAAAAGTGCTACCCTAAAGACCCTAATATGTAAACACACCAGCACGCATCTCTGATTATTCATTGTGATAAATTCTGAGAATTGGAATCAATATGTAGACCTAATATTAAGGCTTCAAAAATGATTTTGTTGTTCTTTGGTGCAGTTGACTTACAGCAATCTCTACATGTTTAAAGATGGGCATTTTGATACGTCTTGATGTGTGTGTGCTGTTATTCTTGTTAATCAGTTCTGACCCATAGCGACCCTGTGTACAACAGAACAAGCACTGCCCAATTCGGTGTCACCTTCACCATTGCTATTACTGCTTATACTTGAGTATATATGGTCCATCTGAGCCCATTGTCGCAGATACTGTGCCAAATTATCCCCTTGATGGGTTTCCTCTTTTTCACTGCCCCTCCACTTGACCAAGCATGATGGTTGTTTCCAGGGACTGGTCTTTCCTGATACCATGTCAAAACCATGTGACTACTACTCACTACTAAGGGACACTCTGGCTGTTCCTATCCCAAGACAACTTGTTTATTCTTCTAGCACTCCATGGTACTTCCAATAGTCCTTGCCAGCACCACAATTCAAATGCATCGATTCTTCTTTGGTCTTCCTTACCCATGTCCAACGTTGACAGGTGTATGTGGTGGTTGGAAATGTTACTGCTCAGGTCAGTCCTCAAAGTGACATCATTGCTCTGCCGCACTTTAAAGAGATCTCATGCAGCAGATTTTCCAAATGCCATACATCATTTGATTTCCTAACGACTGCTTCCATGAGCATGGATCGTGCATCCAAGCAAGATGAAATCACTGACAGCTTCAATGTTTTCTTTGTTTGTTATAATGTTGCTAATTGGCTCAGCTGTGAGGATTGTGACTTTCTTCATATGGAATTGAAATCCACACTGAAGATTGGAGCCCTTGATCTTTTTCAGAAAATGCTTCAATTTGTTCTCACTTTCAGCAACAAGAGTGTGTCATCTACGTATCTGAGGTGGTTAATGAGTCTTCCTTTAATCTTGATGCCAAGTTCTTCATATAGTCAAGCTTCTTGGATTGTTTGCGGAGCATACAGGTTGATTGCGTATGGTGAAAGAATACAACCCTGAAGTACACCTGTAAAAGAAAACCCTTGAAACCATTGTCACGAGCAAGAGAATGATCATATCCACTACCCCCAAACGTATATCATGCCCTTTTACATCCCATCATTGCTGACCTTCCCTGCCTCGTCTGCAAGTATCCACTGGTCTACACTTTGTCCCTATTGATTGATTAGCATTTCCCGGAGTTTTATACAAAGAAAACTATGTAAGATGAACTCAGGACTGCCTTAATTTCTTCTTCTGTCTGTAGTCATCTTTCTTAGTCTGGCTTATGTCACTCAGCATAGTTATTTTGAGACCCATCTGGGGCTAGAGAAGTCATGCAGAGACCTGTGCCAGCACTGAGATGCTGCCACCACCACTGGATCCACAAAACTTCCCACCCACTGACCTGTGATTTTCTGCATTCAGTGCCATTGCATGTGTTACATGAGTTTGAAGAGAAATTTGTAGACTGATATCAGACATGTGAACTAATATCAGACTGATGGACTTGATCTTGCTTGGGCTGGGAATATTTTCTTTATATACAATTACTCTTTGTAGAAAACCTCATCTTTTCTCCTTGGAGCATCTGGCAGTAAAGCCTTGCACTTTGGGAAAAAAATGCTGTTGGTCATGTTGCAAGTTCACCAGGTGACCTTTTATTGTGACTGCCTAGAGCATAGATAACTTTCGAAACCCGCCCAAGTTTGCATGAGTAGGTCATTCTAGACATGAAATATCTTTTGCAATCAGAGGAGGTTTTCTTGGGGGGGAGAAGAATGAAAAGAGTAGGGAGAATATATTTCCAAAAACTCAACTTGCCTGACTGTACACACTTCCCACACCAATTCAATAAGAGGTAAAGTAAAAATGTGCTTCCTCCCTTCTTACTTGGATCATGAAAGAAACCCAACCAATTTCTAAAGCAACTGATGCACCTGAGCATTGAGGCTACGGGAACCAGTTCCCAGCCAGGTGATTAGACTCTAGGCAACCCCATGTGTTTCCAAATAGTAGCATGAAGTGCCATAGGGTTCTTAGTAGCTGATTTTTCTAAAGTAGGTAGCTGGCCCTTTCTTCTAAGTTACCTCTGGTTGGTCTTGAACCACCAACATTTAGACTAGTAGCAAATGGGTCAACTGTTGGCCCTATGCAGAGACTCTAAGACTTTAGTGCTGCTCTTTACAATAGAAGCAAACAGTGGTGCCAATTACCCGGCTCTTTTAGTTTACCTATTTACCTTCTTGCTTCTCAGTATCATATTTATATGCACTGTCTCTAATCAGTCTTCTTAAGTAAAGGTAACAAGAATCTGCATGCACTCTTTTGAAATTGTTTTGCTTAGCTTAAGAAGCTGTCACTGGGTTGAGAAGGCTGCTGCTTTAACCAGATTTCATCTCTGTGTGTCACTGCTCATGTCAGAGTAAAAATGTGCTCAGACGTTAAGAGTTGTCCTGCTTTCATCAAGAGCGCTGGCCTGCCTGCGCCTTGTTCCACTTGGTTAAGCCTGTTATTTAAATTGTTAAAATTGAGACATCGGCAGTAAATTTCAGAGAAGATATAACAATTATTAGATACAAGCTGGGCTCTTGTACTGGAGAATATCCCATGCCCTCCATACACCAGCAGAATTAGCCCCAAATAATTTACAGCGATTGCTTTCAGAAGTGTGAGCTCTAGTACTCGGATGGTATTAAATCATGGCCAGTCCCTGACTGGGTCATATTTCCAACTTTAAGATAGATTTGGTTTCAGTCAGCAGAGTGGCCGGTGCACTGGGGTGGGGTGGGGAAGAAATCACCTTTAGCACCTATAACTCTCGAGCTCGGATACGATTCCTGAAGCTACCTCTGGCTGTGGATGGTGTGTTTGGGTAGCTTTATCCACCAGGCTGGGGAGCCACAATCCAGAGAGATGCACCCTAGGGGATGAAGAGAAGTAAAAAGCCACGAGGTTGTTGGAGTGACTTTGTGCCACTTAGTGATTCTATTAAAATTTTATAAGAGCACTTGACCTTGTGGTGATTGGGCCCTACACTGCAGACTCAGAAGATGCTGCTGACTCTCACAGCACAGGAAGAGATAAGTGTGAATGGAGTTTGGGATCTTAAAATGGGTCACTCAGGACTGTCTGCCTTATCTTACCCCCCTCTCTCTCAAGGAAAGAACTCCAGTGAGTTTACGCTTATGTTAGTTCATTAGATGTCAGAGGTCAGCTGAAAGCTGATTCCTATTTTTGTTCAATGGAAAGAACTGTCAAGTCAAACTTTCCCTAACCTGTATTTGTGCATACTATTGTTTGGACCTCAATGCAGGGCTTTTATGTAAACTATGTTTCACCATATTGACCTTGGCTCATTATTTAATTATAGGATTCAGGCAGTTCCTGGGTTGTTAATGAGAATCACAGGTAAGTCAGAAGGGTTCCTAAGAAACCTTCCAGTTTAATGCAAGAAAAGGCTCAGGCCTTTTCAATGAATTCAAAGCTGCTTGTCCTGCAAATGAAACTGATTGTGATGAGGCATTTGTTTCCAGTAGGAGACTAGTTCAACCACATTCAAAGTATGGGCAAATTTACTTAACATTCAAGGGCAAATAAGAGTTGTCTATTCAAATAGAACAAGGGACTACTGACCTGGTTTAAAAATTAGGAAAGGTGTGCTTCTGGGTTGAATCCTCTCACCACATTTAGTCGATCTGGATGCTCAGCAAACCTTCAGAGAAACTGGATGACGTGAAAAAGTTCTTGGCATCAAGACCAGAAGAAGGCGTAAGGAAGACCTGTGATAGGCACATGATACAACTCTGCTTGCTGAAAGTGAGGAGGATTGAAATACTTGCCGATCAAGACCAAAACCTGCCATGCCACCTTCAGTGTGAATTTCAACTCAATGTAAAGAAAACCCAAATTTGGCCTCTAAACTGGACCAATAGACAGCATCACAGAGGAAATAATGACAATGTCAAAGATTTCATTTGTTTAGGTTCATACTGTAGGATTCAAATATTTAGCAACCGGTTTGCTGCCCTAATGACCATTTTAAGAACAAAAGCCCCATTAAACTGAAAAGTACTTCATTTTTTAATACAGTTAATACTCAAATGAGAACAATAAAAGAGATACACAAAACTAGACCATGTTCTAAGAAAGAGTTTAAAAATATTAATGAAAAAATAATACCTGACAAAATCCAAGAAAGTTGTTATTTAAGCTACTTCCATATTGCTTTCTCCTCTGTGTCCTCACTAGAAAATTCTTTGCTTTTCTCTGAGCACCATCAACTAACTGTTCAACTTATCTTTCCCCATCTTTTCACTGTAGCAGTAGATTCCCGTTCCTTTAAAGGTGGGCCATTTAGACAATAGTCACTGTGTCTGATAGATTAGAAACTTATTTTCTCTGAACATTTTTCTCTCTTTGAAAAACCCCTTTCTGTGTCTGCTGACCTCTACAACTATTGTTCAGACCATGTTTTTAGCTCTTTGAACACCTTCAGGAATTTCATTCTTCACTCATAATCTCTCTTGGGAATTCGGGGGGTAACACAAGCTGAAATGAATGAGAGCAAATCACCCTTTGGTTGTTTGGCATGGTTTCCTCTTTATGTTATATGTTTGTTTACTGAAGTAACAAATAGAAAGGAATAAAAATGTAGCATTTCATCAAAAACGTAGTGATTTTTATGAAATGAATAAATAAATATTACCAGCATTGTTCCTTCTAATTTTTATACCTGTTGGTGGCATGAATTTTACTGGATGTGATTAGGATACTCTGTTGCACAGATAAAGATTAAAAAAGAGTGGGGCATGTACATTAGTGATTTCCATACAGCTGCTCCTCTTAAGAGAAAACTCTGATTATAAGACCATTTACACCAGCTGGTTGCCTGAACTCAACAACAAATTAGGTATCAGTTCTGTTGAGCCAGCTGAATCCCACCACTGGTTTGACTATGTCTTCTTCCATAAACTTTACAAATTTTATTTTTTCAATTAAGTCTTTGAGTCATTCTAGTTAGTCTGTATGAATGTACCTTTTAAATTTTTATGTATTTGGATATCCAGTTTTGCCCGTACCATTTTATTTATTAAGAAAACTCTCTCTTCCTTATTTACTGGATTTTGACCTTCTGTCAAATATAGGCTTCCCATAAGTGGATGGATTTGCTTCTGGATTCTCAACTTTGCTCCACTGGTTTATGTGCCTGTCATTGGATCGGTACTGACTGTTTGGCGCGAGCCCTTGTGACGTAGTTGTTATGCATGGGACTGCTAATCAGAAGATCAGCAGTTCAAAATCACGAGCAGAGTAGCATTGATGATTGTAAAGCTCCACCCAATGGGATTGAACAACAGAACTGTGTGGGAAGGGAAGGGATATATTGGAATGACTAAGATATGTCAATAAAAATTCTATTCAAGAAAAATTCTATTCAAGGGACATATTGGAATGACTAAGATATGTCAATAAAAATTCTATTCAAGAAAAATTCTATTCAAGGGATATATTGGAATGACTAAGATATGTCAATAAAAATTCTATTCAAGAAAAAAAAGAAAGAAAATCAAGATTATCTTTCAATCAAAAACAAAACAAAAACAGACAGACAAAGAGGAAGCTCTCCACTTCTGTAAAGAGTTCCAGTCTCTGAAACTCAGAGGGGTAGTTCTACCCTGTCCCATAAGGTTACAATTGACATCGACTTCTGGTTTGGGCTGTGTGATAGTTTCTGAGATCAAGATGTGTGTGGTCTCCTACTTTGTTTAATGCTTTGCTTACCTGGGGTCACTTCCCTTTCCTTATAAAGTTGCTGATTTGTTTCCTATCGCAGAAAAGAATGTTGTTGGGATTGGAATCAGCATTTCATTTTATCTATCATTTGCAGTAGGTAGTATTGACATGTTCACAATGTTAAGTCCCCCTATTCATAAGCATGGTATGTTTCTCCATTTACATGGATCTCTTTTGGTTTCTTGCTGTAGTGTTCTGTAGTTTTCTTTGTATATATCTTCTATGTTTCTAACTATATTTATTCCTCAGTATTTTATCCAAGGCTATTATGAATGTCACTGATTTACTTTTCTTAATTCTCTGGCAGTATAGAGAAGACAAGGTGTATAACAAAGCTGCTGAGGGTCGGTTGGGCAAGCATTGGTTGGCATCTTTCATTGGTCTAGTGGCGCAGGAGTGGGCAGTGTCACTCATTTAGTGAGGTTGGCAGCAGATGTGGTAGGTGCAGTGCATGAGCAGGAGCACAGGAGTGAGTTCTCTTCCGTGTGCTGGGGCAGCAGGGATGGTGGGTGGTGTGTGTACGAGCATATAGAACACTTGTGGCAGTCATGTACTCTTGTGTCAATTTCAGGATTTGGAGTATAAGGGTGGAGTCTAGCCTGTCAATCTGGAAGTAGCCAATGAGACCTCTGTGTGGGCGTGGCTTTCTCCTGAGAATTCTGGTAAAACTTGCAGTTTTTTTCCTCTTCAAGATGCTCCACTGACACAACATAAGACTCATTCCCTGGCAGGCATTGCAGCTGACAAGACACATGGCAGCATGCTGATGGACCCTGAGCCATGGGGAGACCCATGTCAGTGCTGAGATGCTTCTACCAACATTGGATACACAAGACTCTACACCCACTGGCCTATGATTGCCCTAGCATCATGTGTTTCATGAGTCTGAAGAGGATTTATGGATTGGTATCAGACCTATGGGCTAATTCCAGACTTATGGGCTTGGACTAGAGTGGGTTGGAATGCTTTCTCAATGTTCCATTCCTCTTGGATATAAACCTCTCCCTAATATGTGTGTGCATTTTTATGACTTTGTTTCTCTAGTCTACCCGGACTACCACAACACTTTTTGTCACCCACCCGGTCAGTGGGTTGGAGATTGATATCACCATGTGTTGGTGGTCAGGGGTGGATGGTGGGCTACAGTTGCATGGGAATTCACTTGTCATATAGCCAAGTTGAGGGGTGGCTGGTGCACTCACAGAAGGATGGTTATAACTACTAGCGAGGTCAGAGGAGTGGGTGACAGGCACAGTACAGATAAATCTGCTCACTCAGTTGATGGGGGTGGGTGAATGTGTGAGAACACTGTCATCTCCACTCACTGGGCTGGGAGGGAGGTGGGTAGTGAATGGGTGAGTAAGTAGAAGCCCAGTTGCCACCACTCAAGTGTTTGGGAGGAGGGCGGCAAGTGGACTTGCAGGTGTAAAGCTTCCCTCACTGACTGACTCGGGTTGGTAGTGGTTGATGATTGAGTAGGCTATCCCCAACCAAGTGCAAGGACGTGGGGTTACCTGGAGTCTGATACGGTGGGATACCTCCCTGTTGGCACATGATGGATGTATTGCTCGATGCACAGCACCCACCTTAATGGTCAGGGACCATGACTCATAAATATACCTGACTCTAGATCCTGGCTCCCTCACTACCTCCCCTCCCACTCATGCCCCGAGGGATGCCAGGATCCCTGGAGCTCTCTCCCTTCTTTCTATGATTTCCTTCCTTAGATTGGGATCATGTCCCACTCACCATGTTTACCCTCTGGCTATGTCTATGCAGTTTCTTTGTCTCTTATTAGGAATGCCATGAAGCTTTCTTCCCATGCTCCACGTGCCAAGAGGCTGAGCTGAGCTGAATGGCAGAGCTCCCCTTTGCCATCTTATTCTTCATTCACTACATTATTTCAATTTATTCTTTTAGTTGTTCAATTCATTTGTTTTTTCCCCTCCTCATTGGATGTTCAGGATTCTAGATTTGTCACCTGCATTTGTTTCACTTGATCTCTTGGTCTTTGTTGTAGAGGAATGGTATGGGCTGTCTGAATAATATACCATCTTCAAAATATTATTAATATTTGATCTACAGATGCAAACCAGCCTTCCAGACCTAAGAGGGGAAGATAGGCAGTTGCTAGGCCAGGGGAAGGCTACTGTTGGTATTTATGTAACTTTCCCCCCCTCTAGTTGATAGTTGGGTGGTGCAGATGGCTAATGTCCTTGCTTGTGAACCAAAAGGTTGGCAGTTTGAGTCCACGCAAATGCACCTTGGAAGAAAGATCTATTTCTGAGACGTCAGCCAGTGGCAACTCTCTGGAGCCCTGTTCTAATTTGACACCGTGGGGGCCCAGAACCTAACTCAGCTGGTTCTAGTTCAGAGGGCAGTGGTGGTTCAGTGCTAAACTCTGACCTTCCGCACAGGAGACCCATCCTCCCTCCATCCCCAGCCAATCCACTGTAAGCACCGCCATCATCCATCTGTCAGTGGAGATCTGTGTGCTGAAGAGAGTCCTGGTGAACTTTCTCTAAAAGAATTAGCCCATGAAAACCCTATGTGCCGCCACTGTCTGCACCTGTTGTACACGAGATTCCCACAAACCAGGGGTCACTTGGGGGCAACTAAGAGCACCAAGGAGCTGATATTTGAGGCAGACTTGAAGAGAGTAGTCACCGTGCACAATGCCGTCTTGAAATCAGTAGAACATCTTTTTTTAAAAAAAGTGATGCATTTAGAAAACCCACTGTCATCAAGTTGATTTTAACTCATAGTATCCCTCCATAGTGTTTCCAAGGCTGTAAATCTTTATGGGAGCCAGATAGCCGTACCTTTCTCCCTAGGCATGGCTGGCGGGTTTGAATCCCCGACCTTGCAGTTAGCAGCCCAAAGCTTACCTCACAGCACCTCCTGATGGCTTCTGGTATATCTAGGAGGGACCCTGGTGGCGTAGTGGTTCTGCGTTGGGCAGCAATCCACAGCATCGGCCGTTCGAAACCACCAGCAGCTCTTTGGGACACAGACTGGGCTTTCTACTCCCTTAAACCATTCCGCTGCCAGAAACCTCCGGGGGTCCGTCTGAGTCAGCATGGACTTGATGGCGGTGAGTCATGAAAATTCACTGAGGGCAATCTTAACATTCAAGAGTATTCTGAAAAAACGTGGGTGGACTTGTGAGAGGGAAAAACAAGCTGTATTTCCCCTGCTCTCTGGCTACCATTCAAATAAACCCCAAAGCTGTCACTTTTGCGTTGGTTTCAACTTATGGCTGCGTCTTGGGTGTCATTGTAACACGGTACTCCTTGGGCCTTTCAAAGACTGTTTTTTTTTTTCTGAAGTAGATCACCAGCCCTTTCTTCCAAGGCACTTTTGAGTCGACTCAAACAGCCAACATTCTTTCTGGTTAGTAGCCGAACACTTAACCGTCTGTACAACCTGGGTCTCCATCTGGCTACCACAGAGGCACTGACAGCCCAAGAAGTGATCCGTATCAGTAATTGTTCATTAGTGAGAAGTCCTTGTCTTCTTACAATTACCCCACTTCTGTTTGAGAAATCCATCAGAGCTTTTTTGTGTTGGTTTTATTCTTGGATTTGATTTTTTAAAATTCAGATAGACTCTATTGGAAAACAAAAAAGCTAGGTGGAAAACTTTTATGAACAGCATATGTCTTGCATTAAAAGGCTCCACTTCAACATGTCTCTGAATTGTGAAAAATTACTGTGTGATCTAATATCTTTTAAAACACCCCTTGTTCTATTATTCCTTTCTATAATTAGTCTTGACCCTTATTGAAGCAAAACGCCCACTGACTTTCAATTGATTGAGCTGATCTGACTTGAATAAGGTCAGCTACAAATGGCCCCTTCCTGCTCTACATTCGGATCGTGTGATGCAATGTGTCATAATGCTGCAATGATGTGTATTGGCAATCTTATACCGGTGATTAATTGCTTGGAGAGTAATTTCCCTATAATTGCACTCAAATGCTTTTGGTGATCTGACATCATCGGGAACTTAGGCATGCTGGCGCAGAATGACTCCAAGACAATAACTTAATACTCCCATCCTACCTCATCCTGAAACCATCCCCTGTCTTTGAAAATACAATAGTTGTGCACATATTGTGAGTGCTCATTCTGTGCCAGGCATGGTGCAGAGCCTTTTGCTTGCACTGCCTTCTCTCCTGTCATCTTCATAATAACTCCACGAAGTAGGTGCTCTGGGGGGTAGGGGGTAACATTGTCCTACTGGAGACAATGGAAAAGGTCACTTCCTTTGCCTGAGAACATCCAGTGATTGGCTCCCTGACCCATCAGAGTTCTTTGTAGCTCTCCTGCTTTCTTCTCCAGCCTGCCTCCCCCTGCTCCTGCACCCTCACTTACCCGCCAGCCAAGTCTCTTGCTGATTCTTTTTGTTTGTTTGTTTCATAGTAATTTGTGAGATTTCATTTTCACTTTCTTTTTTAAATGAAATGCCTTTGTTGGGAGCTCCTACATTCTTTTGACAATCCATACACTCATCCATTGTGTCTAGCACATTTGTACATATTTTTGTTGCCACCATCATTCTCAAAGCACTTTCTTTCTATTTGAGACTTGTTCCTGATTCTTATTATACCTTAGATTCCTTCTGCCTGGTTCGCTCATGACTTCCTGGCTGTAATCTGTTCAACATTTAGGTCAGGGTCATATGACCTCTCCTTGGGCAGCTCTCCCCGATCAGATCATATGAAGTCAACCGATTGAGTTGTTTGTTGTTTGTTGAGGCTGTTGTTTGTTGAGGCTGAGTTCCACCAGAGTGGAACCAACTGTGCTTCAAAGCGGTTCCTTGGCTGTAATCTTATCAGAAGCAGATTGCCAGGCTTCACTTCCATGGTGGTGTCAGGTTGCCTTGAAGGGTGCCCCTTTAACCAACATGGTTTGTAGCTCTCAGAATGCTTGGCCACCTGCTAAGCTCCAGCTATGACATCATTCTTCCATGCTCCTATTGTGGGCAATAGCATTTGATTCTGCAGGGCCTCCTTCTGGACTGTAAGTTCCAAGAGAATAGCAAGGCTGCCATATTTGTTACTCTACCTCTGCCATCTAAGATAGAGAACGGAGGTTCAACCAGTATTTGTTGAATGATACAAGAGCCCACGTAGGAAGAACAAGACTGCTGACTGGATGCTGGGTGGACGTGTGGGCTCCTCCAGGCAGAAGACAGCAAAGGCCAGGAAGGGGCAGGTATGGGGTTAAAGAAGGAAGGCATGAACTTTAAGTTGGGCCTGCCTTTCTGTGCCTTTAAGAGCCCTGGCAGCGTAGTGCTTATACTTTGGGCTGCTAGCTGTAAGGAAAGAGCCAGCCGCTCCTTAGAAGAGAGACAGGGCATTCTTGGAGAGTTACAGCCCCAGAAACCCACAGAGCCTCTGTCCGATAGGGTCACTATGAGTCAACATCAACTTGATTGCAGTGTGTGTGTGTGTGTGCACTGACCTCCTGCCTGCTCTCTTAGTCCTCCAGCAGGCACATGCCTAGCTTCCCCATCACCTCTCAAGCAGCCACTTGCCTTCGAGCAGAAATGTTTTCCTTGCTCTCTGTGGAGCACGTGGGAATCGACTTGGGCTGTCTCCTGACTGCTGGGTACTGGCATTTGCTTTGTAGGTTAACTGTGGCACCCAACAGTCCAGGAAATCCAAGGAGACAGCTCACCAAAGGGACTCCAGGCTGGCCTCAGGCAGGTGCATCTGACAGGGGTGGCCACTGAGCCCAAACCACCCAGAAGGGTGTCACAGCTCATTACCAACGCAGCTGCTTGCCGGCTTTCTTGGTGAGAAGTGACTAGAGCCTAATGCTTGGGTGTGAGCAAACGCACATGAGAAGATGAAGTGGTTCTAAGTGAGTATGAAACCAGATAGTAGATGAATGCCCGTTCACCCAGAGGCGTTGGAAAGAGAGCGGGACAGAAGGGGCGCCTGGTCTCTGCAGGGCCAACCTGCTCTCTTCTTCCAGGTGGGGCGTCTGAAATGACTCCCTCCCATCTCCTGGTTCCTAATGCATCCGCCCCGCTCCCCTCCCCTCCCAGCCGCCTCTCCAAGCACCTGACAGCCTTTCAAGTTAGCTGCGACCAAGGCAAATGCAAACAGGGCGCATTTCGGAGGCGTCCTGCCAGTCAGCCCTCAATCTGTGTGTTCTTGCAGACACTCCTTCTCCTGCCTGATTTATTTCATATTAAAAGGGCTGTCAGTCCCGATCACCAGAACAGGGTGGAGAAGGAGTGCGGGACGCTCGCCGACTGGGCTTGTTGGTGGGATTTTTTATTGTTCAGCATAACTGGGCTTCCTCTCTCCAGCCTCACCCTCGGCGCTGCGAGCTCCCACTCCCGCCTCCCTTCCCCTGCGGCTTCCTACACCTCGGAAGATGGATCCCACCGCGTTCTAAGGGGCACTGATATTAGAAATGAATTTCATCGGGCGGTGACAGACCTCTCTTTAAAATTTTTTAATCCAACAACCATATCTTTCTGTGCCATCTGAGGATCTGGCAGCAGGATCCTTTTTTTTCCTTCAAATAAAATAAATGTCCCTGCAACCTGGTGGTATATTCCATGCTGGCAAGGTTGAGCGCTGGCTAAAGTGAGCGGCGTGGCCCCGGCTTCATGACTCGGCCACCCTAACGATGCACCGGGGGGGTGGCTTTCTCTGCCGGCTGCACTATTGTTTCACGTTAGGGTATTGATTATTGCCTTCGCCTGTCATGAAGGCCGGGTTTCCTGATGTTTATCTGCTTGATGGCCTATACATAGAACGGCTCCACCTTTCTGTCCCTAGTCGGTTCTGCTCTTCCGGAAGCTGCCTGCTTCCCAGTCAACCTAGCACCCCTAGGTCTGCCGCGTGGAAACTCAGCCACGGTCACCGGGGGTGGGTTTTTCTCCCAGCACCGGGTCCAGGCCGCGCGCGAACGCTCTGCATGTGCCTGGAACGCTCTGGGGGAGTGTGTAGAGACGTCCCAGCCTCAGAAATGCAGTTGGGGTGGGAGGGGGGCCCGGGCAAGGCATTGAAAACACCCCTTCTGACAGGTGATACCCCTGCATCCCGCATTGCGGCTAGTCTTTGAGAAGCTGCAGGTCAGACAGCTCAGATGAGGCCTTAGGAGGCAGGTTCAGAGCGGGTGTTGAGGGAAACGTAGGCGCTTGCAGGAGGCCATGGATCCTGTGTTCCTGTCATCGCCTTTGGTCGCAGCTGATCCCACAACAAGACCCTCCTCATCCAGTGCCCCCCCCCCCGCCCGCCCCCTTGGGCTCTGTCACCGGTAGTATCTCAAAAGGTCCCAACCCCAAATGGTATGGCTGCTGCTGCTCTCTTTCCCCAAAGAGTGAGGCACAGATCATGGTTTTATGGTAAAGAGAAAGGAGAGGGAAGGGAAAAGATAAATATTCTAGAATGAAAAATATACAGGGGCGGGGGGGGGGGGCGGTGTTGCTCAAAAACAGAGGCCTTCCAGGGCCTGGGGGACATGCTGACTTCAAAGGAGGGAAGGACTTTGGGGCAGGTCATTGGGAAAACCTTGCAGGCACCCACGGTGTTAGCTGCAAGGGGGAATAAGGCAAAGGGAGAGAGGCTTCTCCCAGGGCACGGCCACGCATTGGCCTTAGCTCTCGGGATAAAACTTGAGCAAAGTGACCTTTTGGGGCTGTTCTGTGAAGACCTGAAATGAGGAAAGAAAACCCAAGGAACGCAAGAAAGACTTCTTGCCGCCTTCTCCCTGAGGAGGCTATGCCAAGCGCCAGCATTTGAACCCTTCCAGGAAGTACTTGCATCATCTGTAGGTATAGGATTTGGTCCCAACAGGGAAGTGCAAGGACAAAGCAATTTTTACTTTTCATTAGGCAAACACTTACATTACCTTTGTGGTATAGTGGTTCTGCATTGGGCTGCAAGGTCAGGGTTTCGAAGCCACGTGCCAACTCCACTGGAAAAAGAAGGCACTCTCCAGTCTCAGAAAGAGTTACAATGTGGGAAACTCACGGAGGCAGATAGACCCTGCCTTTTGGGATGGCTATGAGTTGACTTTGATTCAATGGCCATGAGTTTGGAGTTTGGGGTTTACGTTGAATTTATAATGGGCCAGGGTCTATTGCAAAGACTTTGTAAATAGGAATTCATTTCGTTCTCATAACAGCTCTAGGAGGTTAGAGTTCCCATGGAATCGGTTCTGTTTCCTGGTGAGACCGGACCGACGTGTGTCAATGGCCACAGAAGGATGTGCTCTGTAAGGTTTGCAGTGGCTGATGGTTGAAAGTACAGTGTTAGACCTTTCTTCTAGGGCGGACTCAAACCTCCATCCTTTTGATCAACAAACATGTGTGTTACCATTTGCACCACCCACCCACGTCAGCAATATAGAGTAAGCATGACCGTATCCCCATTTAACATGCGAGGAAACGGAGGCAAAGAAAACGATTTCCAAAAGTAAGCCATGGAAGTAGACAACCTAGTCCTAGAGCCCAAATTCTTAATGGCTGTCCTGCCCTGCCTCTCAAGTTGAAAGGGGAGCTGTATGAAGGAAGGTAGAGGATTGATGGGCAGAAGGACAAAGATAAGGTTTCCAAGTTGGCATTTGTGATAGGGTTCACTGATATGCTGTTGCCGACATTAACGAGCTTTCTAGGAATCTCATAAGTCTGTCTTTACACACAACTATTCCTAAAAATTAAATTGCAGGAGGTTGCAATGAAACTCGATTACAATTTTTTATGATTAAATTCTCAAAACTCACCAGTTCTGAATCATTTTATTGATTTTATTGAATCGTTGGTACTACTGGGGCTCCCCCCACCCGCACCCCGCCACCCTTGTGGTGTTTCTACACCATAATACACCACGTAATGTCTGGTCCCCACTCTGTGATCAGCGGCATCAACTTGGTAGCGTGAAATTGGCCATGCAAGAAGTATTTCCACCATGAAGCTGTCAGCTAAATCTGTCAGATCAGATCAGTGCTTGACTTACTATTTCATTCACTGTTTAGAGTTAAGAAATGGATGGAACACATGTTCGTTATGCTGATGAGAGGCAAAATTGTCTATAGCTGTTATATGTACTGCGTAGCTATCAAAGCCCTGTGAATCACAGCAGACTATTGTCTGATGTGGTGCTGGAAGAGGAGTGGGCAAGGTTGGAAGGCACTGGAAATCCACCACAGGCTGGCGCCTGCCATCAGTCAGGAAGATGGTGCAGGACCAGGCAGCATGTGCTCGCTACCACACAGCACGCCCGCGAGGGGCAGCTGACTTGACAGCAACTCTCAACTCTCAGCAACAGCAGAGCTGTTCCCGTTGTGACTAGCACACACGTTCAAAGAGTGTCTTTAGACTCAGCAAAAAATCACGTATGTCATTGGTAAGCAGATATGCTTCTGACATCCTTCTTTGCGACTCACTTTTTTTTGTCCTACTCATTAATGTAAATGAAAATATCAACCATGGTTCATCATTTGTAACCTATCATCAGTGTTCATCATTTGCAACCTGGCGAGGGTCTGGATACAAGGGTTCATCAAAAATGGGCAAAAGCCTTCTGTGAGAATCAATTGAGGACGGCAAAGGTGAAATTTGTAATAAAGAGTTTTGCATATTTTATTATATGTTAATTATATGCCACATGACTGTTAACTAGTGAACTCTACCTTGGGAATCTGAAGTAAGGAACCACTGTATTCAGTAGCAGGCTTTTCTACTAAGGAGCCCATGTCTGGTTCCATATTTAAGCTGTTATTTTGAGTTTGTGCTCAATCACTGCTCAAAAATGCACAAATAGCATCTCAACCACAAGCATGTCAACTAATTGTTCAATGCATAAAATACCCAAGATAGGAGTAAAACCCAGAGAGAAGGGAAAACAGACCAATGAAATGTAGGCTAGAAATTAGGATGCTGTTTTATTGCAGGGATCTCTCTGATCATTTACATTGGGATTGTAACAGTCATCCTTCAGTCCTCCTCTCTATGTGTGACGGCAGTTTTGAAAGCCACCATTCAGTTAGTATCTGCTCCATTGCATTGGGGTATGATAAAGTCCACAGCTGGAATGAGGAAGGAGAGGGGAGAGAGAATGAGAAAAAGAAGTACATGCCCACTGCCAGCAAGCTGATGCTCACTTAAAGCAACCTCTTGTGGAGTTTGGTCTGACTCATGGCACCCTTCCACATGTTAGAGAAGGGTACCCTAGAGGGTTATCTTGACTCTTTCTTACTTTATATAATCATATATTTATTCTGTGATGATTTTCTTGCCTCCCTTTCCACAGAATCACTAATTACGTTATTTTGATTAAGATTTTCACATAATTTGCATTCTATTGGTAGGTAGTCAGGCCAAATTGGATAAATGCTAAAAACTGTATGTTTTGATCTGGGGCCGTAGAGGGTTTAATTTCCTTGTAAAGTCTATTTTTCTTTCTTTTTTCATTGTGAATTGAGTGAAGGTTTACAAAGCAGATCAGTTTTCCATTCAACAATCCATGTACATTTTGTTTCATCTCATTTCTACAATTCCCACAATGTTCCACGGCGGATTCTGCTTCCTACCTGTATCTTCTGTTTCCATTTCTCCTTCTTCCCTTTCTAAATTCTGTCCCAAAGGGCAAATGCTTCCCTTTGATCTCAACTGGTTGATGATTGAGTGTTAAGACTCACCCTACAGATTTGGTTTGACTGAAAAATTGAGCCGTGACTTGAGTCCATTTCCAGATCCAGAAGTTGGCAAAGGTTTTCACCAGCTTCAATCTGACCAGTAAGCCTGACAATTTTTCTGATTTTGAGTTTGTTCCACATGTTCTTCCACTCTATCCAGCTCTTCTATTGTGATCCCTCTCAGAGCAGTTACTAGTGGCAGCTGGGTCCCACCTACCTTCTGCTCTCAGAGTTATGAACAATGATGTTTGAATCATCTATTCATCCATTGGACTAATTGTTCCCCTTTGTCTTATATTGTCTTCACTCCTCTTTCCACGAGACAGGGGTAGGTGAATAATTGTACTTTTTTTCTAAGACCCTTGTTGATGTTCATCAAAGTGGAATGTAGAACATCGCATTTATGGACTATCTTATGCTGGTTACGTTTGGTGTTCTCTGAGACTTCCATAGGATTTTCAATGACTGGGATTTGGGGAAGTAAATCACCAGGTCTTTCTTCTGAGGTGCGATGCTGGTTTGTATCACTCAGGAACTCCTACAGTAGCTTGTTGTTTTTGTTACTGTTAGGGGTCATTAAGAGGGTTTTGACTCATAACAACCCTATGTGTAACAGATGAAATGTATTCTGGTCCAGCATCATCCTCATCTAATAGTAAATTTCAACTCACTGTTGCAGCTCCTGTGTCAGTCAGTCTTGTCGAGTCTTCTTCCTCTGTGCCAACTTTCTGTTTTACCAAGCGTGATGTCCTTTTCCAAAGATTGGGTTCACTTGGTAGCATGTCTGTAGCAGTCACCTAATCTGGTGTCAATTTGAGGATTAAGAGTGTAGGGGTGGAGGTTAGCTTGTCAGTCTGGAGACAGCCAATGGGACCTCTGTGTGGATTCTGGGAAATCCGGTACTTCCTTCTTGGAGGCAGAGACACACACACACTCTTTCAGTTCACTCCCTTTGAGACTCTCGACTGACAAGGCTCATTCCCTGGGAGACATTGCAGCTCATGAGACACATGGCAGCATGCTGATAGATCCTGGCCCTGGAAACTAGAGGAGCCATGGGGAGACCCTGCCAGTGCTGAAATGCTTCTACCATCATTGGATACACAAGACTCGGCATCCACTTACCTGCGATTGTCCTGGTGTCATTGCATGTGCTTCATGAGTCTGAAAAGGACTTATGGATTGGTATCAGATGTATGGGCTAATATTGGGCTTATGAGCTTGGACTGGACTGGACTGAGATGTTTTCTTAATGTATACTTGTTCTTGTATATAAAACTTTCTTATACACATATGAGTGTTTATGAATTTGTTTCTCTAGTCTACCCAGACTAACACAATGTCCAAAGTAAGCAACAAAGGCTCACCACCCTTACTCCTAAGGAGTCTTCTCGTACTTCTTTCAAGACAGCTTTGTTGTTTTTTCTGGAAGTCCACACTATACGAGGGAGTACTAAAAAAACAAAACCAAAAGCTGGAGAAGAACTTTGCTGGATGGCATATTTGTCCTGTTAGCTGAGCATCCAGCAACTGACTCTGAATTAGCTCACCCAGTGGTGTCACTTGGGAAGTTTCTCTTTGGTTACAGTGACTTTTTTTTAGAAAGAGTTTCACTCAAATCTCCTTTCATGCGATGGCTACTATAAGAATACAGTGTGAGACTATGAAATTTTATTTTCTGTTCAGAAGAAATGCCGCAGAAACTGCTATGATGTTGAACATAATTTATAACGACAGGACTACAGAAAAAACTCTAGTGTCCAAGTGGTTCTTTCTTTTCCAAAAAGGTGAACTATTGATTGATGACAGACCTCATTCTGGTCGTCCATCAACTTCCTGAAATGATTAAAGTGTCAACAAAATTTATGCACTTTGAAGACTGAAGACAGAGCATTGAAGAGATGAGAAAGTTATCTGGGCTTTCTTTGAGCTCCGGTCAAAGAACAGTAATGGAAGATTTGGGAATGAAGAGGATTGCTGCAACATTTGAGCCTTGTGTTCTGACTGGCCAGTACAAAGAGTGTCAAGTGGAAGCATGCTGTGCATTGAAAGAACAGCTCCAAATTGACCCAGGCTTTTTCCCCCAAGGTCATTTCTGGTGACAAGACCTGGTGCTATTCTTACAACTCTGAAAGCAAACATCAATCAAACCAGTGGAAGACATCATCTTCAACTTGACCAAAGAGAGCTCATCAAAGGAAATCAAAGATCAAAACGATGCTCATTTGTGTGTTTGTTTTTTTGATGGGAGGACAATAGTGCATTTGGAGTTCATTCCACTGGATCAGACTGCCAATCAAACTTTCTATTTAGAGGTTCTGAAAAGATTGAATAGCAATGTACAACAACAACAACAACAACAACAAAAACCCCTGATTTGTAGCAGATGGAGGACTGGTTTTGCCAACACAACAGCCATTTCATTGCACTAGTTTTTGGCAAAAAACAGCATGCTTCTCTTGTCCCATGCACCTTACACATCTGACCTCACTCCGTGTGACTTCCTTCTGTTTCTGCAAATGAAGAGGAACATGAAAGGACAGCGATTTGATGATGTAGAAGAGGAGAAGGAAAAAACAGATGTGTTCAAAAAGTGTTTCTAATGATGGAACCATGGATGTGACAAATGTGTTCAGTGTAATGGAGAATACCTTGAAGGTGATAAGTCTGTTTTGTAAAAAAAACAAAAAATTAAATATGAATCTTTGAAAACAAAAATTCCATTTTGGGGAGGGTAGGTACCCCCTCATGTTTAATATTTTGCCAACATGATGACTATGGATGCAAACAAGACAAAGCAAACACAGACCTAATGCCGTCAAGTGAATTCTGACTTACGGTGACCCTATAGGACTGGGAAGCGCTGTGCTGTGCGCTCCTGAGACGTCACTCTTTGAGGAGTAGAAAGTCTTACCTTCCTCACAGGAGCGCCTGGTGGTTTTGGAAAGCTAGCATTTTGGGTAGCATCCCAACCCTTACGCACTGTGCCACGAGTCCTTCAAATGTTAGCTGGACTATTTCACAGCCTTTCTAGGTACCAGGTCCAAGCTGCATACTATATAAGCAGTACTTCATTTCAACCTCACTACAACCTCTATGGAACTATATTTGAACCCACTGCCACAGCCAATTTTGACCAAGAATGATGCTCTATAGAGGTAAGTCCAATAATATTGCTACCAAATTGCAGACTTCTTTTTTCAACTTAGAAGACATTTTTTATTTTTAATTAAATCATCTTATTGGGGGCTCATACAACTCTTATCACAATCAACGCATACATCAATTGTATGCAGACCACATTTGCACATGTGTTGCCATCATCATTTTCATCCTCCTTCTACTTAGACCCCCGGTATCAGCTCCCCATGTTTCCCCTCCCTCCCTCCTCCTCCTCCCCCATGAACCCTTAATAATTTACAAATTATCATTATTTTGCCATATCATCCACTGTCTGATGTGTCCCTTCACTTGTTTCTCTGTTGTCCGTAGCCCAGGGAGGAGGTTACATGTAGATCCCTACAATTGGTTCCCCCTTTCTACTCCACCTTCCCGCCACCCTCTCAGTGTCATCACTCTCACCACTGGTCCTGAAGGGATCATCTGTCCTGAATTCCCCATCTTCTGGCTCCAGTGTACACCCCCTCATCTAGCTGGATTTGTCAGGTAGAATTGGGATCATGATAGTGGGACGGGGCAGAGGGGGGAGGAAGCATTTAAGCACTAGAGGAAAGTTGCATATTTCATTGTTGCTACAGTGTGCCTTGACTGGTTCAAACAGACTTCTTCATTAAACAGAAATATCAAAATGTGAAGCTCTCATTTTTGGAAATATTCCCACTGCAGATTTATACACTTCTGTAGACACTGTTTCCTTCTTGCCAGCCTTTTCCTGAAGAATTCTGCACCCTTCAACTCATTCCACAGAGAAACAGTAGGCGAGGCTCCTTTGGGATTTATAGCCTGTGTCTTTGCAATCGTCTCTGACTTGGCGAACAAAGACCATCCGGAAGGGGCAATACCAGAACAGTAGGATGGGTTGAGTAAAACTCCCCAAAGAAAGTCTTTGTCCTTGCATCTCTAGAAGTAGTGTATTGTCTTGCTGGAAAATTTTCTTCAGCCTAACTTACCCAGCCTTTTTCGCAACAAGGTCGTTTTCAACGATCTTAAAACTTCTTCCTAATAAATCCCTGTATTTTTTTTGTGTGTCCTTCAAGAAAATTTATGGAGAGTCATGATAATCTTTGTTTTAATAGTATTATTGGAATAACGGTCACTCAGCGTACAGTTTAGTCCTTCATTCTTATTAAGAGGAGTCGTGTCACTGTTACCACTACCTATTTCAGAGCACTGTCTTCTCATGCTCATTGTTGTTAGCTCTCCATTTCCCCATCCTCCCTGCCTTCCCCTAAGTAATTAATCCTCCACTTACTGTCCCCAGAGATCGGCCTCTCCTGGACTTCATATGCAGAAAATCATCCAAACACAAATGGAAACACACACACACACATCCACCCAAACAAAATCCAACAACAGCAATTAGACAAAACAGAAAAACCTACTTCGGAAAGGAAGTGGAACATATTAAAAACTGAAATGACTTTAAAAACGATTCAAAAGGGAGATGAAATGACAGGGCATTAGATTTTTCACATGACTACAGTTTGCCACAGTTGACATTACAGAGTTCTCTGTCACATAGCAAGACTCGCCACCTTCCTGGACAATGGTCATAGAGGATTCACCAGAGGTGGAGTGAATCTCTCCACTTTGAATTTACCTGGCCTGGCAGATCTCCTTGGAAATGACTGTTGTAGTTGGACCTTTAACTTTGGAGGCACCCATCAAAAGTAAGTTCAAGTGTGTTACTGAGAGAACTAGTCGGCAGCCACCCACTAATCACAAAGATGTGTTTAAATGTGTGTGTGTGTGTGTGTGTGTGTGTGTGTTTAATAGACCCATGGATGTATGAACTGGAATACAAGTAGCAGTATTTTGTTATTGTTGTTGTTGTTGCTTACCCTTGTATGAGATGAAGCTATATGCCCAATCCCATTTTACATTTCAGAAAACGGAGTCTGAGGTGAAATAACCCAGCAGACCATAACCAGCTGGGAGTCCCTCTTCAGACGCCAAGTAGGTACAGGACCACCTAGGAGGCCTGGCTCTGGACCTTGTGTCAGGAATGAGCATTCCAGCTGTGGGGTTCCCTGATGGCAATAACACGGGACTTTCTTCCATCAGATGACCTGGTGGTGTAGTGTCTATGAGTTGGACTGTGAACTACAAGGTCCGAAATTTGAAACCACCAGCTACTCTGAGGGAGAAAGATGAGGCTTTGTATTCCCATAGAGAATGACAGTCTCAGAAACTCCCAGGGAGATTTCCACTCTGTCTTACAAGTTCACTGTGAGCCAGCATGAGTTCTGTGGCCATGAGATGGGTTTATTTTTCCCTTTATCAGTCTTCCAAGGTTGCTTGCCGGGGATCATGTTTGGAATTATATTTTGGTGAAGCGTGAGTCTGTCCCAAGAGAGCTATGTGTGTGCGTGTGTGTGCGTGCGTGCATGTGTGTACGTAAGTCAGAGTCCCAGAGTCTCACTGGGAACTTTTCTGGAGGGAGAGGAGGAGTTGCAGGGCTCTGCTGCTTAATGCCTTATGGCTCCCATGCTGGGAATTTTCTTGGCTTTTTTCAAAGAGGTCAAGCACTTTGAGGAGGAGAGGATCAGAATGAAGCCTCTTGCGTGCCAGGCTCACTCTGAAAACACCCTAGGGAAAGAGACTCCTCTAGTGACTTGTTCCATGCTGGAAAATTTTTACTTTCAAGAATTTCTCGTCTACATCTGCCCTGACAGCCTCCCCCTCTTTGGGGTCATTTCCCATATCAAGAAGCGCCTTGGAGCTGAGACTGCACACAGCATCTATCCTGGGGGATACTGCAGATCTATGGGTTATGGGAAGACTTCCAACGATTCCCATAGGACTGTGTAAGCCTCCAGCCAGCCATCAGAATCTTCCCTGAGGACAGGCCGGAAAGTGTGGGTCTCTCCATGGTCTGCCCTCTGAATGGGTGGCTGCTTCTCACCACACGGGCCTAATTGCGATGGCATTTCCTAATTCCTCACTAATTCCTGTGATATTTGCTGCAATAAAGTGTCTCACAATGAACTCATTTGGTATTAATGTGAATGTAATATGCCGTTCCATAGGAATTCCGCTGTAATTTAGCATTCATTAATGTCCACTTATTGTAAAGTGTTACAGAAAACACTTTATTGCCTGCAAATTGCCAAAGTGATTTTTCCCGTGTGTGTGTGTGTGTGTGTGTGTGTGTGTGATTTAATGAGGTCCTTGTGATCTTGGGAACACGCATGAATATAGGTTTCAGATGAAGCTCCTGGTCACAAATCACTCCACTGTTGCCTCTGGCTTTCCCAATCGAAATGTCAAATGTGCTTGAGCCCATCAAAAGGCTTTGATCTTATGCATTGCCCACGGGCATCCCTGAGGCTTTGGTCCAATGCCTCTGTTTCAGGCAAGTGGCCTTCCCTGCCCTCACATACCCACCACCAGCCAGGGGTTGCATTTCTACCCCAACAACCCATCTTGGAGGCAGCCAGATTCCACTCTCGCATTCATGGGAATTGTCCTTCACAGCGCTTCTGACCTACGCAGTGCATTGGGGTGGCCTGAACCCATCCCACCTAGAAGAAGTGAAAACTCCCGCCCCGAGGGTTTCAGCTGGACTCCAGATCAAGGGAGAGGTTCAGAGTCAGAATAACAGGGCAAGACATGCATCTGCTGTCTTGGCTGTCTTCACTGCTGCTTTCCAAACAGCAGCCTCTCAACAGCCAGGCCTGCTTCTCATTCCATGCAATAGGAAGGAGTGGCTTTGAGCCATGTCGCCCATCTACCAATGCACCGTCCTGGATTTTCTCTTTTCTTTTTGCACGTGTGCCTTTAACAGAGGTCCGCTTTCTACTAAAAATACTTCCCAGAGAATAGACGCGTCCACACCACACCCCTCCCTTCTCGCCTTCCTTCGGACACCATTTTCTCTGTGATGTAACTGAGTGATTTTGCAGCAGAAAGCTCCCAAAATTAAACCTGAACTTTCCAAATAGCTTCTTAATAACCGTTGCCCAAATCAATGGGGCTCCATGAATATTTTGACACAGTTTAAATGGGTTTGTATCCTCACCACTGAGATCTGGTGATTTAGCCTGTCAGGCTGCAAATGTGGAAATATCACCTCTCACTGAGCAAAGTCCAATATCTCATTAGAAATGAAAATAGAAGAGAAGGGAAGCACAAATGCTGTCAGTGGCAGTGAGGAAAGAAATTAAACCTCCGGAGGCCTGTATATCTTATACAAAAGATTATGCACTGCCAGGCTATATAAATCATGCCAGGGCTCTGGGGCTGCAATGGGCTAGAAAATAAAAAACCATAAAAGTGTCATATTGAAATACAGTCACTGAGAATTCTTTTATGATGAGTCTAAATTCGCCTGACATTCTCGCAAATTCAGGGGCCTGCTTGGGTTGTTTATACCCGGCCTTTCTCTGTCAGTCACGAAGTCCCAGTTTCCACAGCAAATTATTCTAAACAGGGCTTATTATCAAGGCATAAAAAAGTTAAAACACAGATGGCTGGAGAGTTCCTGTTTAATTTAAATGCCCTGTGGCCCACATCAATGCAAGTCTGTCTTGTCCTAGATTTACTGTCAATAAATTGGCGGCACTTATTAGATGGCAGGGCCCTACGATGTTGGTGGGGAGTATTTCAAATAGAATTAACATGAAGAGATGCAGAGCGGTGTCCTATCATCTGTGAAATATGGACAAGGATGAGACGTACAGAAACAGGGATGACCCCCCAGAGCCAGGCCCCAAGAGGCTGGCGTACCCCAGGCAGGGGCGAGAGCCTCGCCCACCATGGGAATTCATTACAGACTCGGGCTTAATTGCCAGCGGCTTTCTCTCCTCAAGTAAAACAAAACCAAACCCACTTAGAAATAAAAAAAGACCAGAATAGCATGAGCAAATGGTGATTGGGTTTCCAGTGCAAGTCGAGGGGGCTGGGACACACAGCATTTATTTGGAATGATGCTGGAAGATGTCAGCTTGGGAAAGTATGGGCAAGCTTCCTCCATGGCTGATTTATCTTCCAGCTTTGCGAGTCCATCAGTCCATCAGGCAGCGACATTTGTCGGGCTTCTGATTGTGCTCAGGGCACTGTAGTGAATGATTGGGAAGGGGAAAGGATTCAGAGAAGCCCCCGTCCTTGAGGAGGTGACAGGCAGAACCCAGGGGATCTGAGCCAGGGATGGAGAGGGATGAGGTCTGGGTGTGTGCATGTGTGCACACACACACACACAGTTATGATACATCCCCTGTAGGCATTCAGTGTATCTTAATGACCGTGAGATACTTTGGAATAGGATAGTGAGAAGGGCTGTGCAGCTTGAAGAATGTAATCCAGGTCACTATATTGTACAAGGAAAGAGAGCTGAGATGGTATATTTTGTTCTGTTTGAGGATACATAGCAGAGTATTGCTATAAGGGTTTCCGTAGATACATGTGTGGATCTATTTCAAAGAACACAGGTTTAAAGGTGTCTGGAGACCAGTTGTCTCAGCAATATGCTTACCTTAGTCTCCTCAGAATGCCTTCAAAAATGGTCCAATCCCACCTCTGTACAAGTGTGCTTGATACAATTGATTTATGGATCATTATAAGAGTATAAAATCCCCCAATAAAATGATTAATAATAACTTTTTAAAAGTGTGTTAGTCCGGGTTGGCTAAAGAAACAAATCTAGGAACACTCTTATGTATTTAAGAGAGAGTTTTATATCAGAATAATTGTATATTGAGAAAACACTCCAGCCCAGTCCAGAGCAAGTCCCTAAATATGGTATTATCCCGTGTGAGTCTGATACCAGTCTATAAATTCTTCTTCAGATTTACTTAAGACTTTCAATGATGCCAAATGCAAGAAGATCACAGACGGGATCTTCCACAGTGGGTGGAAAGTCTTATGGACACAGTGGTGGTGGGAGCATCTCAGTGCTGGCAGTGGTCTTCATGTGACTCCTCTATCTCCAAGGCTCTGGCTGCCATCAGCAGAGCTCCATGGGGCTTGTCAACAGCAATGTGTAGCAGAGAGAGTATGTCCCACCTCCAGGGAGGAAGATAGGAGTTTCCAGAATCCTCAGGAGACAGCCATGCCCCCCATAGAAGCATTATTGGCTATGGCCTGATTGACAGGCTAGACTTCAACCCTTTGCTCAAGTTGACAGGAAATTATGTAACTGCCACAAAGTCTAATCAAAAGAGTGGTTTCCAAGGGAAATCTTCTGGGCCAGTTGAATTCAAGGGAAAGAAGTCAGCCCAGAAGGTTATGGTGACTGTTTCAAGGACTCCAAAAGAGTCATCTTGATGGATTTCCTTAGAGGACAATAAAACCACAGAGGCTTTCTGGAAAGAAGGTGTAAGAAAATTGACAATTGTATTGGTGAGAAACAGCCCAGGAAATCTATGCTGAGGAATTGTTTTCCATCATGACGCTGCATTTACTCATTCATCCAGGGTCGCCAAGGAGCACAATCTGAGTCCCTTGAGGTGGCCTAAATTGTCTTTTCTTGCAGTGTAAATCCAAGAAGACAGAATCTGGGGGGAGGGGGTGGGGAGGTAAGAGAGAGATGGAAACTCACCAACAGGTATATAGATTTAGATGACAGGGAGTATGTTGAGACAAAATAGCTTCAAATTTTAATATTTCATAAAGACTTCTATTATTTTGCAACAATACCTTTTGACTTAACTTCATCTGTTAATACCACAAGAAAAAGAAAGAAAGGTTGAAAAAAATGTCATACAAATATCAAAGGGGGAGTTTCGTGGCACCATGTCAATGGGACAGCTGGAGCTCCTTGACCATCAATAAAAATGGGCTGGAGTCAGGCAGCCATGGGTTCAAATCCTGATGCTGCCTCTTAGAAGATGGGTAACTTTGTGCTTGTTGCAGACAATACAATCTCTCTGGTCTTTGATTTCTCTCGGGAGAACCAAGGCTGAAATGAGAGGCAGCATGCAGGGAGCTGGCCTGGTGCCTTACCCACGGTCAACACTTCATGAATGCTAACGAGGTAATGAGTGATACACTGACGCCTGCCACTCTGACCCTGGGGTTGGTGGGAACATTTCTGACCTGCTGAAGTATTCAATTAAATAGTAAGTCAGCATGAGGGATAGATGTAGTTTCCTATGCTCTTGGAGGGCATTTGTAACTTGATTCAAGAGTTGTAGCTTGGCTTTGGTCAATCAACTTTTAAATGGAATGTTACAGCTCAACATAGGGTAACCCGGTGGGCACCAAGGCCACATTTATCCCCTGTCCAGGGTTTTAGCAGTGGAGCAGGGACGAATGTCAAATTGTGGAGAGAAATTGCAGGGTGTATGTGAGGTGTTTTGTCCATATTCTACATGAAGTACACCCCCACCCCTATACAGACTCCTGTTTCTCTCATTGGGAGAAAGAAGGAGATTTCTATTTCCATAAAGAGCTACAGTCTCAGAAACCCAGAGGGCAGTTCAACCTTGTGCTATTACCATCAGTCAGAATTGACTCAGTGGCAGTGAGTTTAGTTTTCTTTCGGCCTCTCACACCGTCCTCAGCTACCAGGCCCACTGGATCATCATTGTGAGGGACCCACTGACTCATCACCCATGTTGCCAGAACTTTGGCGGGACTGGGGTATGAAGTTTGAGTGGGCTTCCTCTTGACTTAGACCCTGAGGTGTATTGCCCAGATCTCCCTTTCAGGACTGACAGTCCCTACTAGCTACCAGGAATGCTGCCTATTGGTGGCTTAGGCTGCCATGGGAGCATTCTGCAGCCCATAATCAGACAATCTGGGGAGTATAAAGGTATCTCCATTGGACACACCCTGAAGGGCCATTTCAACTCCAGTGCTCCTTTGGGGTTGACTGAGGTTGGTGATGTGACAACATCACAGTCCACTTTCTCCTCTGTCTGTTCCTTCTCCCCGCACTCCCCATCAGGTCTGCCTACCCAGACCACTTCCTAGTAACCCTTCTACACACAATCTTATCTCAGAGTCTATTTCTTGGGAAATATATTCCCCCACCCCACCCCCAATGATGATGTTCGGTGAGAAACAGGATGAAGAAGGAGACAATCCAATGGCAGTGATACACGGTCAACATTTAGACCTTGCAGCTAACTCATTCTTTCTCTTTCTTGGGGTGGGAGGTGCAACCGTTCCAGGAGAGGTCACAACGAAGTATACACTAACTAGGTAGTTGACCCATGACTCCTATACCAGAATCTCATCACCATCTAAACTAGCATCACAAGCTACTCAGTCTTAGAGTCTTGAATCTATTCTTAGACAAAGCTCCCTGTTTCTAGGAAATCTAAATTTGGACCCATGGGGCTTATGAGTAAGTGTGATTTGAAGTGGCTGTTATTAAGTCTGAAGTTTCTTTTTTTATAAATCATTTTATAGTCACACATCAATTGTATCAAGCACATTCATACATATGTTGCCACTCATTATTTTATAGATATTTTATTTCTACTATAAGCACCTCTTTTCCCTCTTCCTCCCCCACCCTTGCCAATTTATAAATTATAAATTATTGTTTTCATATCTTGCACCATCTGCTGTCTCCCTTTACCCATGCTTCTGTTGTTTGTCCCCCTCAGAGGAGAGGGTGGAGGTTATACATCTACCATTGCTATCAGCTCCCCCTTCTCTCCCCACCTTTCCCCTACCCTCATGGTATCACTATTCATATTATCATTCCTGAGGGGTTTATATGTCCTGATTTCATGTGTTGAGAGCTCTCGTCTGCACCAATATACATGCTCCGGTCTAGCCAATTTGTAAAGTAGAACGGGGGTCATGATAGTGGTGGGGGGAGGGGGAGCATTAAAGAACTAGAGGAATGTTGTGTGGACCCTGCTATACTGGACCCTGGCTGGCTCATCCCTTCCTTGTGGTACTTCTGTGATCGTCAACAGTTGGGCTTTGGGTCTCCACTTCAACCCCCCTCATTTGCATGGATATGCTTATTTGTTTTAGGTTTTCTGATGCCTGATACCTGATCCTGTCAGTACCGCATGATCACACAGGCTGGTATGCTTCTTCTATGTGGACTTTGTTGCTTCCTTGCAAGATGGCCATTTGTCTAACTTGAGGTCTTTAAGACCCCAGACACTCTTATCTTCTTGTAGCCAGGCACCATCAGCTTCCTTCACTACGTGTGTCTGAAATTTCAATCAGGAGTGACTACTTGAGTTTTCAAGTGGCAGGTGTCAGCTAGCTTTAAAGCACAGGGAGTGATGGGAAGGAACTGGGAAATGTGGGTGTGTGGGCTCAAGTAGAGACAACAAGATGCACTAGGCTGGAAACGGATAAGCTATACCAACTTTATAGCTTCTTAACTGAGTGCTATGATGGTATGAGCCACACAACGTTGCCCAAAATGTATCCATACTCCTGGGGGAACCAAAGGAGACTTCAGGTACCTAGACAAATGTTCACTATTCTCGTCATTATGGGGCTCTTCTTAAAATTACTTTCTCTTTATGACAAGTATTTCTGGACTTTTACTTATGGGTAGACAAACAAACACAAAGGATATAAAATCGGCAACCTGTAGGCATAGTGGTTACCCAGAGGGTTTGTTAAAGGCAAGGTGAGCAGTGTGAAACCACCAGCCTCACTGTGTGAGAGAGATGAGGCTTTCTACTCCTGTAAAGTTGCAGTCTTGGAACCCCACAGGGACAGTTCTACCCTGTCCTGTATGGGTACTTGACGTTGGAATCAACTTGATGGCAGTGGGTTATTGAGGGGTAGGTCATGGTAGAGTCGGTGCCAGGTTGGGCTGCTACAGAGAAACCAGCAGTTTGATTCCACCAGTCACTCTCCAGGAGAAAAATGAGGTTTTCTGCACCTGTGAAGATTTATAGCCTCAAAACCCCCCAGGAGCAATTCCTCCCTGTCCTACTGGGTCATGTGAGTCAGAATTGCCTGAATGGCAGTGGTTTGGCTTTTGAGATTTATGGGTAGAAATATAACATTCTTTTTAAAATATAAATGAAATATACCTAAATAAAAGATTTCATCGTTCGATTGGTGTCAGCAATTGTAAAGAGAAAAGCACAATGCAAGTAGTGGTATGTAGATAATGAGAGTGTGGGCATAAAATGTTTCTGCTGGTTTACCCTGTTAAAGAGAATTAGGGGGAAAGAGCCTATTATCCAATGCATTGTGAAAATTCAGGCTATTAAAGACTAAAATACCAAGATGACACTATCTAGAATTCTTGACCAAGTGTTCAAACTGCTCACATCACTGATTTTTTTTATGTGCTCTTAACTAACTAAGCGGGTCTTACCTCGGCTATATGTGGTGCAAAATGGCTTTACAGCTTCTAGTTTCGTGCGAGTCTGCATGGTCTTTGAGATTTCATTGCTTATCACATCTATGCTATTATTGCCCATTCATTACATACCAAATCAGTATCAGGGATTATTAGAGACCATTAATTAAACAAAAAAAGCTAGAGGAATTTGGGAGGAAATCTCTGGAAGGCTTCCAGACCGAATAAAGAAACACATTAGGAAACTTGAGATAGCAGAGGTGTTCAGACTTTTTAACCTACAAAATGTTTTGTTCAAAGACATCTCACTAGGAAGCCCTGAAAGTAGCAGAGGGTAGTTGATACGGAGCCTCTCAGTTGAAGAGAAGAGGGCAGTGTGCTGGGCACTGAGGGCCCCAGTGAGCCACAGGGGCACAATGTGCCTCCCTCTCTCTGTTGGGCACTCACCTCACCAACTTTCAGGGGCTCTGAGGCATTGCTGCTGCCTCCACTCATGTGGCAGGTGGCACCATGTGAAAACCTCCCACCTGGAACAGTTTTTTCTAAAAGTCTCATTCGTGTATACCTCCCATTTTGTGTCTGTGGCAGGGTGAATGGTCTGTTTTGAAAGATGATACCCAGTGTGTTAGGCTGGGTTGACTAGAGAAACAAATGCAGGGACATTCATATATGTCTCAGAGAAAACTTTGCATCAATGAAACATCCTAGCCCAGTCCATATCAAGTCCGTAAAACCGATTAGTCCATAAGTCTGATATTAGCTAATGAATCTCTCTTGAGACTCACACAACACATTCAATGATGCTGAATGCAGGAAAATCACAAGCCGGTGGGTGGAAAGTCCTGTGGATCCAGTGGTGGATGCATCACCAGGGTTCTGGCTGCCATCAGCGTGGTGCCATGTGACTTGCTAACAGGAATGTGTGTGTGTGTGTGTGTGTGTGTGTGTGTGAGAGAGAGAGAGAGGTCTGCTTCTTCTGAAGGCAGAATCAAGAGAGTGGAAGTTCCCAGAATCCTCATGATAAGTTCCTGCCCATAAAGAGGGATCATCAGACTGTGACCTGATTGACAAGCTAGACTCCACCCCTTCATTCTTTTATCAAGCTGACACGAAATTGTGTAACTACCACATCGAGTTACTGATTGTCATCCAGTTGATTCTGCTTCAGTGTGACCGTGATTGTGCTGCAGTAGAACTGCGCACCGTAGGACTTTCAAGAGTTGATTTTTGGGGGAAGTAGGTTGCCAGGCTTTTCGTCCATGTCACTTCTGAGTGAACTCAAGCCTCCAGCCATTCAGGGAGCAGTAAAGTATATTAAACCTGGGACTCTATACTATGACCCAAGGGCTGTATATACTCTCTGATTCCGAACCCCAGACCCCACCATTTCTAAAAAAAAAAATCAGACTTTAGGGGAAAACCAAAACCAAATAAAACACTTTAGACTCTTTGCTTTATGGAGGACCTGCGAGTTGTGCTCACTTATCGCAGCGCACCCTCAGTCCCTCTGGTGATGGTGTGCCACGCTGATAATTACCAGATGTGCAACTTGAAGCCCCTACTGTTCTGCAGCAGAAAGAGGAGGCTGACTGTCCCCGAAATTGCCACGGGCAGCTCTACTGTGTGCTTTGGGTCACCGTTGATTTGATTGGATGGCAGTGAACCTCAATACCTAACAGAGCATCTGGAACAAATTGGTTGGACAAATGAAAAGAATGAACAGATGTAAATGGTCAGACAATGGTTCGCTTTAAACAGCAGGAATGAGTCAAGAGGTGTGCCTATTTTCAAAGCTTTGGGAGAATTAGCCAGCAGGAGGAACAGTGGGAAATCAGTCTCAGTGAATATGGATGGGGTACGACAGTGGCAATGTAATATGTAAGAAGATGTGAACACAACGAAAAAGCATTCCTGATGGCCTGGGTTGAATTTGGGAACCTGAAAGACTTCATCCCCCAGATAAGTGTTGCTCTAATCACAACGACTCTGAAGGATTGGAAGCATCAATACAATTCTTTCCCAAATTGGTCATAGGTGAGTTCATTGTTTAAGTCCAGGGCCTATTGAACAGATGCAACTCCACAGCCTGCATATATGCTGTGAAAGTGCACAGTGTTGTGGAGTTGGATGGAGGAAGACCTACTTGCTGGACAGTTGTCCTACGGAGTCCATTAAATCAGACTGGAGGGGGTGTCTTGGTCATTGGGTTGGGAAGGAAGGAGGGCAGATAAATGAATATTCTTGTGCGGGTATACAAAGCCCCCATCCTTCCTGTCTTTGCTTCCTTTCATTCCTGCAAGCCTTCCTACAAGACCATGGGTGGCTCCATTCTCCCTCAAGCTTTCTTTGTCCTTTCTATCCAGCTTTAGAAGGTTCTGATCCACAGGGCCTATGATCTTTACCTGACACCCATCCCTGCCTGTGTAAGTCATTGGATGTGGACATGGGTAGTCTCCCCAAGCGGATAACAAAGACCTTGAGGTCAGACCCTTGCCTTCTCTTTGGTTTCCAGGGCACCTTTCTCTGTACTGTTGGATAGGATGACACACTGGACATTTTCTGCAGCTGCTCCAGTTCTAATCCATGCCTGGTCCACCCCCACTCACTGCTTTTTTGGATTATTCAGCCACATGAAACCTGCTGCTGAGGTTGAAAGTTAAACTTCCCCCAGAGCCTAAAGGAGAAATTACCAGGTGGGGAAGTGCTTCACCTGGTGGAACATTCCCACCCCAAAATGCCACCTGGTATTTCCTGAAGCAACTTGTTTGGCAAGGAGACAAATTGTAAAGCTCTTTTGGCATAATTCTAGGTGAATATTTTCAGCTAAAGGAGTTCTGGTGGTCCAGTGGTGAAGCACTTAGCAATTAAGAGAAAGATCGATAACTCCAATCCACCAGCTGCTTGCAGGAGAGAAATATGCCAGTCTGCTTTACTAAGGATTCCAGCTTGGAATTTTTACCGGGTACTTCCACCTTCTTCTATAGGGCCACTCTGAGTTGGAATTGAATATTTATTTATTATGTTTCAAAATCAATTTATTACAATATGCTTGAAGGAAGGAAACTATGTCTGATTTGTCATTTTTTAAAAAAAAGTTCAGTTTTTCCACACCGTATAATAAAGCTAATGCAAGAGGTTACAGCTAAAAGCTTCTTTCTAGGAGAATCTTGTGTTAGGACAGCACAGTGTAGTTATTTCTGCATTGTTAGAATAAATAAAAAAGTCTCTTCTATGCTTTCCTTCAAAAAGCGATAAGTAGCAGACAATGGCGTGAAAAGGCTCCCCCCTTTTCTTTTTCTTATTCATTTTGTAGTGTTGAAGGCAGCATTTTTACCATCTCAGGCTACAATTTTCACTTTATCCACTTTAATGAGCTCTCTCACCTCTGAATTCATTCAAAGCAAAAGTCCGCACCTTATCCCAGAATCCATATGTATTTAGAGGACCTCTGAAATTGATTCTGTTCCTGACCTTCTGAGCCAAGGCTGGATTTATAGCCTCATCAAACGGAAAAAGAGCTTGAAGGTTAGTTTGGGGGTGACCTGTTGAGACTGAATGAGGTCATCTAGATTCTCCTGAAGACTGCTTCCCAGAGTGGTATTCCTATATAACTGATATGCCAGGGCTTAGGTGGAAGAAGTTGTTTTTCTTATTCGGAAGAAGTTGTTTTCTTATGTCTGGTGGAAAAGGTGCTTCCTGCCTTGCCTACTTGGGGCCTCCTTCCCAACCGACAACCTTTAATAACTATCCTCTAGGATGAATACACAGTCATTGTACCAAAAAGAACTAGTCGATATTCAAACATAGCAAGAGGTTACATGTCATCAAGAACCAAAGGTACCAAAGGAAGAAGTCGAAGCTGCACGAAAGGCATGAACCAACACCAAGCATCCCGGAATTAACAGAATATCAGCTGAATGTTTCAACAAACCGAGGAAGCACTCAGTCATCGATGCCAAGACTTTTGGAACACAGCCTGGCCAGCTAACTGTAAGAGATTTGTATTTGTACCCATTCCAAAGAGAGGTGACCCAATAGAGCGCTCAAATTATAGAGTAATACTGTTGACACTCATGCAAGTAACTTTTTGCTGAAGATCAAACAGCATTGATTATAGCAGCACGTTGACAAGAAACTGCCAGAAATTCAAAAGAGAGCTTGGAATAAGGGATACCATTGCTGATGGTAGATGGCTCTTGGCTAAAAGCAGAGATTGCTAGAGATATGTCTACTTTTGTTTTCTTGATATGCGAATGCATATCAGCATTGTGGATCATAACAAACTACAGATAGCCCTATTCCCAAACTACGGAGTGGGAATTTTAGAACACTTGCTTGTGATCATGTAAAATTATACATGACCGTTCAAGAGGCAGTTGTATGAGTGGAAACACAGAATAAAATCAGGAAAGGTAGGCATTGAGGTTATATCCTCTTGCCATGCTTATTTAATCTCTATGCAGAGAAGTTGGACAATATGCAGACGAATGGGGCATGAGGGTCAGAGCATGGTTTAATAGAAACCTTGATATGCAGATGACACAACCTTACTTGAATGTGAGAAGGTCTTGAAGCACTTGTTGATGAAGAACAAGGACTACAGCCTTCAGGATGGATGGCAATTCATTGTCAAGAGAGTTAAACTCCCCACCACGAGGTGGTCCCCTAGGTAGCATCGTGATAAGTGGAGAACGGATTGAAGTTGTCAAGGATTTCACCTTGCTTGGATCCATAATTAGTGCACATAAGCAGTGTCAAAAGATCAAGTGGTGCATTGCAGTGGGTAAATAGACGGCAGAAGACCTTGACTTTCAAGTGTTGGAAACAACGAGGTTAGGTTGAAGACCAAAGTGTGTCTGATTCGAGTCATGATAGGAAAAGCCTCAATAAAGTGAGCTGACACAGGGGCTGAAACAATAGGGTCAGCTATTGTGAGGATGGTCCAGGAGCAAGCAGTATTTCATTCCATTGTGCATGGAGTCCCTGTGAATCAGGACCAACCTGACAGTACCTAACAATAACAATGACTAATAATGTCAAATCGATTCTTATTTTTAAATAATTTTATTAGGGGCTCAGGCAACTCTTATCACAATCAATACCTATGTCTATTATATGCAAAGTCCATTTGTACATTTGCTGCCATCATCAGTCTCAAAACATTTTCTTTCTACTTAAACCCTTGGTATCAGCTCCTCATGTTTCCCCTCTCTCCCCGCTACCCCCTCCCTCATGAACCCTTGATAATTTATAAATTGTTATTAATTTGTCATATATTATACTGTCTGAGGTCTCTCTTCACTCACTTTCCTGTTGTCCATATCCTAGGGAGAAGGTTATATGCAGATCCTTATAATCGGTTCCTCTTTTCTTCTCCACCTCCCCTCCACCCTTCCGGTATTAACACACTTACCACTGGTCCTGAAGGGATCATCTGTCCTAGATCTCCCCTTGTTTCTGGTTCTGATCTGTACTAGTGTACATTCTCTGGTCTAGTTGGGTTTGCAAGATAGAATTGGGATCATGATAGTGGGGGGGGGGAAGGAAACATTTAAGAACTAGAGGACAGTTGCATATTTCATTGTTGCTACACAGCACCCTGACTGGTTCATCTCCTCCTGGAGACCCTTCTGTAAGGGGATGCCGCTTCTGTAGTCAAAGAGCTTTTTATATGCTATGGACATTCTAAATATCTTCTTTGGTGAAATGTCTACCTAAGTCTTGCCTGATTGGTTGCTGTTTTTGACTGACATGTTTGTTCTTCTGTTAGTTACATAAGGAGTTCCTTATGTATTCTAGATTTTAGCATCTTACCCAGCATATGGTCCCCAAATATTTTCTTTGATTTTGTAGATTGTTTCTTTACCTTGCCGATAAAATCCTTTAATGCTCAAAGTTTTAAATTTTGTATCCACTTTTGCCTTTTATTAGTCATGATTTTGGTATTAAATCTAAAAATCTATTTTGCTAACATTAGGACTTAAGACATAACCCCAATGTTTTATTCTAAGAGTTTTATGGTTTTAGTTCTTATATTTAGATCCTTGATACATGTTAATTTAATAGGTGTTATAAGGTTCAGCTTCGTTCTTTTTCCTGTGGAGATCAAGCTGTCCCAGCAACAGACTAAGAGACTAGTCTTTATCCAGTAAATTAACTTGACAGCCCTGTCAATTTTCCAGAGATGTATAAGTTTATTTCTAGACTCGCAATTCTATCCCAGGGGTCTATATGCCTTTCAGAGGGGGCCCGGTGGCATAGTGGTTACATGTTCAGTTATTAACCAGATGATTGGCAGTTAGAACCCAGCAGCTGTGCCACAGTAGAAAAATATTGCAGCCTCCATCTATAAAAATATACAACCTTCTAAATTCTATGAAGTATTTCTACTTTGTCCTATAGTATCCTTGTGAGTCAGAATCAGGTATCATCAAATGGGTAGATGTTTATTATTGTACCAGTGCCAGATTGCTTTGATTAGTCTTTGCAGATTGAGAAGTACATAAATTTCCCTTTTTGCTGTTGTTCTTCTTTCTCAAGATTCCCTTGGTCATGTGGGGTCTCTTACAGTTTCATATAAATGTGAGGATTGGTTTTGCCATTTCTGCAAAAGAGGTGGTTGGAATTGTAATAAGTTTTCTTGAATCACACCAGATGGTCATAAGGTTTATTAGGAAGAAATCTGAAGAAAACAGAAAGCTGCATTGGTGCAAAAAAGCTAGGACATTCATAGGCTTGATGAAAGAAAGCCCCATGTTCCTGCCAAGCCTTCTCTGTTAACAACGCAGCCGGCCCGAGATTAAGGAGGTCGTCTTTAAAACCAGGCCTCCTTGGTAGACGACTTAGGGGCGTCTCCCAACTCGGTTGGTTGGTTATTTCATCGAAGACTTGATTTTCTTTAAGGTAAAATACTATCGGGAATAGAGCTTATGTCACACCACGGTAAGTCAACAAAAGCATTGCTCCTAGGGTCTCAGTCCATACATGCGTGGATTGATTCCCAAGAAGACATGTTTAAGCATGTCTCTGTCATCAGTGGGTGGCTGTAGACAAGTTCTCTCTCTCTCATGCATTTGTCTTAATCTCATTAAACTGCCTTCAAAACTCAAAGTCCAATCAAAACCCTGATTTCTGAGGCGTCCTATGAGTCCTTTAAATTCAAGGCAGAGACGTCAGCTCAATAGACTCTCCCTGCTGTTTCGGGGGATCCCAAAAAGGCAAGCTTGAGAGGTTTTCTCCAAGGACAGAGGACAATCCTCTGTGGTGGCTTGTTAGGAAGAAGGTTGAAGAAAGTTGAGCACTACTGCATTGGTCGGGAATAACCCAGGAACATTTCACTGAGGAAGTTCTGCTGATCGCAATACACTTGCTAATTCTCCAGGCATAACGAAGGAGAAGGTTGTTGGAAAACCTTGCAGCCCTGATCTGATAGCCTGGTTTTACTCTTTCAGATTTCTTTCTGATCCTGGAAATTAAAAGACCATGTAAAGGACCATGATGTAGATCCCTCCAGGAGGCCACCACGCCCATTTCCATATGGTGTAAATCAGAGTGGAGAATTCTTTGTGGAAGGGGTAGAGAGATGGAAACACGACTTTCAGAAGTGTGCAGATTTAGACAGAAATAGGTTGAGAAACAGGAACTTCACGCTTGGGGTATTTTGTTTAAAAGAAGTTTCTACAAATTTTGTAGCAATACTTTTTGACTCACCCTCCTATTTAGTCAAAAACCAAACTCAGGGTCATCTGAGTCCGGCATAGAGTTTTTAAGGTTGTAAATCTTTGTGGGAGAGGCTAACCTTATCTTTCACCCTCCTATTAAGTCTCTCTTGATTCTGTCTGGCAATGTGTCATAGTTCTCAGCGTATGTCACCTTCCTGATTTTTGTGTATTGACCTTGTATCCTGATATATGGCTGCATTCATGTTCTGCTCAAGGAGATTTCCTGTGGATTCTTTGGGATTTCTCGCCATAAGATGATTGCCATCCGTGAAAGGGGATGATTTCATATCTTTCTTCCCAATTTGTTTATCTTTATTTTTCTCACTTAATTGCTCTGGTTACAACTTCTAGAACAGTATTCAATAGCAGTGGTGAAGCTTGGCTTCCCCATTATTCCAGCAAGGAGATTCTCCTGAGTACATCTTAGATTATGTATCAATTTGGGGCACTTTTAGGCCCATGCCCACCACTCAGGCAGCAACAACAGAAAGAAAACTCCATTCTCAGTTAGGATACCCTAGTTAGCTGCCAAAGGAGAGTTGTGATTTGTTCAGGAATAGCTCTGCTTCCTGGCCTGGAACATCATCTAAGACCTCCTGGTAACTTCTTGGGGTCTGGGTCCCACCACACGAGCAGCCCATGACATTTTTTCTGCTCTTCCACCCTAGTCTGTTCTTAGAGATGCCAGAAAGGGGAGCAGCCATCCGAGCTCCCAGTTCCAATTCAGACTAATTATCCCCTCACCCTTCTACAGGCAGAATTTGTCCCAAGAACCTCTGGGGCCCAAGTTCTCTGGATCGAGAGTTGGTCTGCTTGCAGGTATCCTGGTCCTGAGTTAGCAAGCTGGAGGTGCTCTCCTCCGAAGATCCCAGCTTTAAGCAGACCAGTCACACACCCAACAAGTGGGATCCAGGGCATGAGCTGCGTAAAAAAGCACTCTCTCCCGGGAATGCTTTTAGTAGGAAGAACACATATTTTTGCTTTATTTATTTATTTATTTATTTTATTTAATCATTTTATTGGGGGCTCATCCATTGCTTTTCACCATACATAGTTCAATACATCGTTACATATACTGTGCCAAGCACCCCCACTTGCCTGCCCTTGTCAACATTCTCCCAACATCTGCCTTTCCACTTGGGTCCTTAATGTGAGCCTCCCTTACTTTCCCCCTGTTATTTTCCCCCCCTCCTCCCTTGTCCTCAGTACTCTGCAATCATTATTGTTCTGTCATACCTTACACTGCCCGACATCTCCCCCTGCCCACTCCTCCCTACGTCCGTCCTCCAGATAGGAGACAGTGTGCAGATCCCCATAGCTGGCTTCCTCTCTCCACCTCACCCTCCCTCCACCCATCCGGCA
>PVJH01012456.1:0-64322 GCA_004026705.1 Nesogale talazaci
TGACTTGTGGACTTTATTGACCAGCCTTGTAGAAGCAGCACAATAGCTAACCCACAGTACTCCCAGGCTTCCTTTCTCCTGACAATAGTTTAGATGCAGCTTTCTACTGCTCACCTAGATTTAAATACATTCTCACTTGTACCTGAGCCCAAAATTTACCTTTTCCTCCCTCTGGCTAAGCAAAACTTACATTCCATAGAGAAACTATTTTAGGTAGTTTAGAACTTTTATGCAAGGGTGAATATTGTCCTTTTCCAAATGCTGCAACACCATGAAAGGGCTTCCTTTGTACTGTACCACACTCCATCCTGGCTAACCGCTTGTAGAGGTCCGTGGGCAACAGCCTGCAAGTGAGGCAAGCCCCAATATCTGCGACTTCCACATGCTGTACTCTTTAATGCTGGATGTATCGGTCCGGGTAGACTAAAGAAACAAATTCATAAACACGCATATGGATATAAGGTAAAGGTTTATATATAAGAGGAATGGAACATTGAGAAAGCATCCCAACCTAGACCAGTTCAAGGTCATAAGTCCGATATTAGCCCATATGTCTGATACCAATCTATAAAGTTCCCTTCTGACTCACAAAGCATGTGCAGTGACACCAGGACATCCAGAAACCAGGGGATGCAGAGTCTTGTGTATCCAGTGGTGGTAGAAGCATTCCAGAGCTGGCAGGGACCTCCCCATGGTCCCTCATTTCCAGGGCTCAGGGTCCATCAGCAGTTCCATTGGCAGGAGAAGCATCTCAGCTGGAAGAAGTCTCCACTGGCTTCTCCGGCCCCAGAGGTTTGGCTCCATTAGGGTGAGCCCATGTGACTTCTCCTCCAGCTCCTCCAGTCTCCAGGTATCAGGATCTATTGGCAAGCTATAATCTCATCTTGTAAGTAGTTCATCTCCAAGGAACTGAGTCTATGGACTCTCACCTCCTATTGCAAAATACCCTGAGTCTTCCCAGAATTCTTAGGAGAAAGCCATGCCCACACAGAGGACTCATTGGCTATTTCCAGATTGACAGGCTAGACTCCACCTCTACACTCCCAGTGCTGAAATTGACACAGATCAGTGACTGCTACACTATATGATCTCTGCACCATCTTTTAATCTTTAACAAGTTGCTTTAATTAGATACATTTTTCTTACCCACATACATGGTACATGATGTCTCTTTCTACTATATTCGATCACACTTGTTTCAGGAATTTAGTCCATCTCCTTAGGCATCTATATGCCCTTCCATTTACGGATACTTGATGCCCCGAGATGTAAATTCTCTGTAGGGCTCAAGAATGCATGTAGTTGATCTGGAACGTTCTTGGCCTGAGAGCAATGCCATCTTCCACTTTACATATCCTAGATACAAATGTAACCTCCAGTTGTTTCTGAAATCATTATTTTGCAGTTTTAGGGTAAGTTATCATATACCAGTTGTTGACCAAAGATCCACATACATGTCATCTATTAAGTGCTCAAAGAAGAAGTGATTTACTGTTTGGAGAAAGTTGAAATGAACAGGATGAAACCCAGTAAGAAGACAAATTCTGTGATATCCAGACTGCTTGATCAATCATTCAAAGCGACTACAGAAATTTCATGGAAAAATGGAATTAAGAATTAATACTTCAGAATGTAGTCTATCTTAAAGCAAGAACTTTTCCTATTCCATTAATTGTTAGACATTGGCAAAAGGACTACCTGCTACAAACTATAAGGCACTTCTGAGACTTTGTAAGGGTTAATTTGCCCTGGTATAGAAAGCCAAGCCACTAAAGACTGCAGGTGTGAGCCGTTAGCAGCAAAACATGCAAAAATGGAAAAATCGGTGCATGCTAGAGCTGATAAGGAAAATGTGTTTTATAGTCATGTACTGGTTTACTAATACTAATCATTTCTGTTTTACATTACATCTCATTCACTTTTGTTAGGCTACTCATCAAAGTGAAGCCTTTTCTTTTTTGTTGTTTATATTTTCAACTTTCCTCTGTTCTTGTGTATTTTGTGAGTAGTAAATAACATATTTTTATTTGCTCAACTTTACAATCTTTTTCACATAGTGGGAAAAATGAACTGTTTACATTAATTTGATAGTTGACATATTTTTAGTTAGTACTTTTCCTTTAAAGTTCCTGTGTATTATCTCTTTCCATCTTTACTTTCCTCCTTTTCTCCCTTTGATTGGACACAGTCTATTCCTCTTGTTAGCAGAAATTTTAAATTGTTTGCATATGTGTTGTTTTTAGTTGTCATCAAAATGATTGAGATTCGTGGCTCCCCTCTGTGCAGAGCAAGACTTCTCCAGGGGACTCTCAAGGACGTGACATTTCCAAAGCAGATCACCAGGCATGCCTGGGTACGTTTGAACTGGCAATCTTTCAGCTAGTAATGAGGACTTAAGTGTTTGAGTAATTCAGGTTCTCCTTATTTGAGGGCATAGTTAATTATATTTTTATATAAAATTTTACATTTTCAAAAGTTGTCTTACATAAACACAGGGACATAAATCAATCATACATTTAGCAAATATTATTGAATATAAGTCATGCTCTAGGAAATGAATCTTCTAGTCATTCAGTAAATAAAATAAGTGCTACCCTGTTATAATGTATCTTATATTCTGAAGGAAATATCATGCTTATGTATCTGTTTTTTTATTGACTACTTAGTTTCACTAATGCACTTTATCAATATATGCATATATCATCTATATATTTATAGACTATATGTATATAGTCTATATGTTTCCTCCAGATGAATGATACACGAAAGTTAAATGTCCTTTTTAGATTGCACGTAACATAAGCCTTAAACAGAACACAATTAGTACTTATATTTTGGTCCAGCTCAATTCTCAGCTTCATGAAGGAATCACTAAAGAAATGGGTGCTATAGCAAAGTGTGGTAAAGAAATCAGATGACACCTGGCTATCAGACAGAATAATCTGAGGTGTTAAAAGCTTGCTTTAAAACAAGCAATCACTTAAATGACATGTGAGCTAAGTCCACAAAGAAGTAAGCCCACAAATCAAGGATTGTAAATAATAAAATCCAAGAGGACAGAATTGTAGTAGAGTTTAAATTCTTGATACTTATGTTGCAGAAGACTACAGATGACAGTGAAAGTTGAAAGTCCATTTGCAGAGTCCCTCAAGCAGATTAAACCTCCATGAAATCTCCCTCCATTAAACTATTGACCATTATCTAGAGATTGAATAGCCTTGCTCTCAGATAGAATGAGTAAGAAAGTGGATTGATGAAGATGCCGTTAGGTCTAAATTTAACATATCATTTGTTTTCACTTAATATAAACCATAGTGTCTCTCTTAGTTGAAATCTACTCAAAGATACCTAAGCTCAAAAACATTATTGGCAGAAAATTCTTATGGAATAAAAAAGAGACAAGTAAAGCATGTATATGATAAGGAAATCAAATCCAATATATGGTCAATCATTTCAATAAGAAGTATATAATCAAGAATCTAGTACACAGAAGGAAAAATCAAGCTTATCTATAGGCATTGGTGAAAAACAAAACTAAGAAATTGACAGAGGACAAATTGAAATGTTTCAATGAATGGATGCCACTGGAGGTTTTCTCTTGTCTGTGCCAAGCTGTGTTAGTCCAGGTAAACTAGAGAAACAAATACATAGACTCACATATGGATATGGGGGAATGGTTTATATACAAAAGGAATGGAATATTGAGAAAGCATCCCAACCCAGTCCAGTTCAAAGTCGTTAGTTTGATATTAGCTCACATGTCTTAATGTCACCTTCCGATTCACAAAACCACAGGCCAGTGAGTGCAGAGTCCTGGGGCGGGCAGGGGTCTCTTCAAGGCTCCTCACTTCCAGGGCTCAGGGTCCATCAACAGCATCTAGTTGTGGTAGAAGCAACTCAGCGCTGGGGTCTCCACGTGGCTTCTCCAGCTTCAGAGGTCTGGCTCCATCAGGGCAAGGCCATGTGGCTTCTCCTCCAGCTCCTCGGACGCTGCCATTTTGTCTTCTCCATAGTTTGTGGTATGTGAGACTAACTCTCAACAACTGGGAGACCTCGTGGAGAGATTGTGGAGAGCTTCTCATCTCCACAAGGGAAATATCGCTAGACTTCCCAGACATATCAGGAGAAAGCCACGGCCACACAGAGGCCTCATTGGCTACTTAATGGCTATCTACAGATTAATAGGCTAGACTCCACCCCTACATCTCAATTATGAAATTAACATAAGCACATGACCGCCACATAAGCAATGGAAGATATTTAAATGTCTAATAGAGTGAAAGAAATTCATATTCATGCACATTACAAAGACAGCTAATCAAACATATTGTGGAAATTATTGAACAATATCATTGACATCACACACAAGGACAATTTTTATGAAGATAATATAAGTGAAATCACAGCATTACTATGATAGATAACTGTAAGACATTCAAGCAGCATCCAGAAGAAGATATGAACTGAGGGGTGTCATTGCTGATACCAGATGGTTCTTCACTGGAGTTGAGAAAATTAGAAAGATGTTGACTGTCTGTACTTCACTGACTATGCAATGGCATTAGCTTGTGTGGATAAAAGCTATGAATAACATTTTTAAGAATGTTAATTCCTCAATATTTAATAATGCTCATATGTAACCTGTACATAGATCAGGAGAAAGATGTTCAAACACAACTAGCAAAAATTGTGAGTTTTAAAATCAAGAATGGTTACCTGTATCAATAGAGACTTTGGTTGCTAATGTCTCAGCCCAGTTTTTATTTGATATTGACTATTATGCTATGGTCACCTGAGTATGCAAGGACTGCAAATAAGTACAAACAAAACAAAATAAATAATGACCTCAGCAAAATAAATCCTTTGTGATATAAATTCAGATAGTATTTAAATATTGATTCACTCATTAATTATGAATTTGATCAGAGAAAGGGATGGATCAAGTGAGGATCAAGTCTAGGCATTAAGCACTGGATACATTAGAGACCCTCTAATTTAAGAACATTCTATAAAGAAATCCTATGGAATTATATCTTCTTTTGAGTAAACCTGCCTAACCAAATCTGATCAGAGGACAAAAGTTTTCTGCTTTTATGTACAGAGAAAATTTTTCTTGGAAAAATATGCCTTATAGCAAATGTAAATATAATATTTTGCTAATATCTGGGAGACAAGAGAACATAGTCTTTCTAATTAGCAAAACTTATTCTATTAGATTTTGCATCATTGTATATACAACCTTTAGGCCAGCAAGAATGGGCACTGGGAAACTTCTTTTAATGTCATCACTAGGGCAACTGAATGGAGACTCTGTGGAAGTGTATGTTGAGTTTGCATATCATCCAGCTAATCAAAGGGAAATTGATCGAAGTGAAAAAAATTAAGTCTTTTTTAAAAGCTATTCCTTTTGATTAGAAAACTATAGCAAGTTTACTAAAGTAAAGGTACACCTTCCAAATGAAATGTTCAAAGTTTCTCATGGTGTGGTAGTTAAATATTTTATGTCAACTAGACACTCCTCACTAGAGGTGGAGTCAGATTTGTCAATCAGGTGATTGATGCTATTTCTTTGGGGGTGTGGCTTGTCATAAAGAGGAACCTAAGAACCTCCTTCTCTCTTTCCCTTTCATCTTTTTGCCACTGACCTTGAGGGCTGCTGGATCCCTGCCATGCTTCCACCGACCTTGAATCCACACGACTCTGCACCCACTTGTCTGCGATCATTCTGCATTCTGCATCATTGCATGGCTGAGTGAGTTTGAAGAGGGACTAATGGACTAATATTGATCTTATGAACTTGGGTTTGTCAAGGCTGGGACACTTTCATGATATATAGTAACTTCTTGATATAAAGCTCTTTCATATATATGTGTAATATACATGTCATTTTCTTATACATATATGATATGTTTCTCTAATAGCCCAACCTAACACACATGGTAAATGAAGAAATGTTCAGTCTAAATTTTTTTCAAGAATTTTTGTAGTTATATAAAAAAATTAAAGACTAAATTGACAATTTTGTTTGCTGATTTCTGTATAAATTTCTTAGGATTCAAGGTCCTAAGCTAGGACAAGAGTAAGTGAACATGTTTAAAAGGATATTACAAAATGTCTTGAAATCTTAATTTGAGCTTGACACCAGCTTGACAAAATTAGACATTTCACACTCAAGCTCTCTGTATGCTTTCATATTTTCTCATGGTCTTTTCCACACCTAATACCTAGAATGATGGAGCTCTTCAAAATTCCACTAAGGTCTTGTTAGTTTAATCCATACTTTGATTATATTTTCCACATCTATGAACCAGCATACACACTAACACCCAGTCTTTATATGAGTATCTCTAGTTCAGATTTCCTTTAAAAATTGTGGCCCAGAAAAAGCAAAGCAAAACTATTGGGGAGTAATTCCTTTTATTGTTTCTCCTGGATATCTCACACTCACTCAACATCTATAAAACAAAGTTTACTGTGCAATTTATTGCACGCCCCCAAAGTGCCTCTCTTCATATAATCATTGGTTTCATTGTTGTCTTATCATTGATTCCTGTCCATACCTAAAATTTGGGAGATGTTTTATATTTCTTTTGTTCTGATATTCTTTTCTACATCGTATTGATTAGTAACTCTCCTTGGTTCTGCCTCCTTAACTGCTTCTTGATCTAACCTCACTTCACAACTTCAACTTCTGTGGACTGCATACAGACATGGACCTTGAATGTTAGGCATTATAGAGAATAAGATAAGTCAGACGTGGTGCTATTTATGAGAACAGTCTTAGGGAGTTCCCAGAATGCAGAATGAAAACCCAAACTAGACTAAAGATGGACCTCTTTAGGTTTAAAGTAAAAAAGGTTTCAGTGTTATTTCTGTTGTAAATGTGCTCTGCTCTCCATTATTCACACATCAAGGAACCACAGAAAGGTGAGGGCTATAACCACTTTGAAGGACATCATCATCCATTGTGTAGCTGAAGACAGAAAATTGTGACATTGTGTAAGACTCCTTTTTTATTATCATATTGTATAACTGCCAAATTGTACAAAAGTTATCTCAAAGGTGTCTGGTCTACTCCATTTGTTTTATCACTACTAAGCTAGACAATATGATCTTTCCTTTAGCGTGGATATTTTCAGCCTTGCTTTATTTGTCTATATTCATTATTAATTCCCTACAATCTAGCTTAAGCCTGGTAGAGTAATACCATATCAATTATGTGGGGAATTATAACTAGTGGTATTTAAAATTCAATTACTGTACTTTCTTTTTTATTGTTTTTTTTTTTGTTTTTTTGGGGGGGCATTACTGCCCTCTGTGGTGGAAGTAGGGGGCCCAGCTTTGCTCCTGGAGAGCTGCTGCTGGATTTGAACCGCCAACCCAGTGGGCTGCAGTCCCATGCAGAACCACTATGCCACCGGGGCTCAGTCCAATTACTGTACTTTCAAATGTAAAATTTCCACATGTTTACATAATTTATACTTTTCAATTAAGGTTCTATTTATTGAGTTATTACCATCATGCATTCTTAAAAACCATATTTATAATAACTGTTTTTCAGTATGTGTCTGTTAAAGATAGCCTTCAAGACACCTTAGAGCCTATTTTATCGAGTTTTCCCCCTGACTATAATCACGTTTCTGTTTCCTTGGTGATCAATGAAGAAAGGGATCGATTTAGAAAGTAAATTATAGTAATGTTGGTTTATAGTTGAATGTTTAAAGTTATTTACTTTGGGGTAATATTTATTTGCCATCAGACACACTTTGGAATACCTCCTCCATACTGTACCATTACTGTTAACTCTTTGGAGACTTTTATTTATTATGATTTTCCAGCCAGATTTCTTAGGCTTCACACATATAAAGGCATAGCTCAGTAGTTAATGTCCTGCCCAGTGTGCTACATTTACAGACAATGTTATTATAGATTTTGGACTCTGTACATCCAAAAAAATTAGCAGCAAGACTGTTGGTTTTCACAGCCAGTGCTGCCTTGATTTAAAACTACTGAACTCAGGACTGGGAGTGTTAGCAAAGAAGGCGGTGGACTCCTACCATCCTTACTGGAATTCAGGTAGCTTTCTGGTATAAATCTTTCTCAAATGGGTACTTGCCTTTGATCCATTTCTAGATCTCTAGGATGGTTTTGGTAAGTTTCTAACAGTTTGATATTTCTCTTGGGAGAAGAGAATTTACTTACCTCTTTGTGCCACTAGAGCAAGATGGTGCCCCTTGGTGAAGTTGATTTTTGTCTGAGTCAATTATCTGTACTTCAGCTCTTGTGCTCTGTGGGTTGATAAGCAGGTTGTATATGTTTTTGTTTCATAGACTCCATTTTAGCAGGATTTCATATTTTATCAGCAGATGCCGCCTTTAGAGATTGTCTTTATTAGCAGGAGATTTATATTCCAATGATCTTTACACTCTTTCTAATAAATCACAGTGATAATCATAACCCCCAGGTACTTGGGCTTAGGAAGCAATATTATTTTAGAATAACAAATTCAACCATGTGTCCTGTTCTTTGATTCCTCAGCCATAACGTAACTTAAATTAAGTCTTATAATTTATGTGTTTTCTTTAGGACTTCTGTTACTGACCACAAATTAAAAGTTATTTGCATTTACATACTTGCTTCCTGGTCTCTCTCTCTCACACACGCACGCGTGTGCGCGCGCACACACAGACACACACACTTTTGGGGGTAAGTAAAACTTCTCTCTTCTAAAGGCATTGTTTCCCTCAACTGTGTGAAAGTCATTATTTACAGTAGCATTTCCTGAAGTGTACTCTGAAAAAGGCAGATCCAGTAACGGTCTGTTAAAAAATGTTCCATATTCAAGTATAATTGGAAAATGATGCACACTGATGACTGGATTATGCTCTAGAATTTAAAAGTGCGTATTACAAGATTGAAGTCTTTGAGAAACTCTGGTACCGGAGAACTTGTTTAACCTAGCATTATTTAGTCATGATAAAAAACACAACTTATTTCTTGGGTTATCATTAATTTACATGATAAGGAGTTAGTATTCTATGGCAAAGAACATTGTAAGGACCCTGAACTGTCAGAATAACAAAGAAGTCTCTCTTGGAAGAGGTATCGCCAGAATGTTCCTTAGAATGCAGGAAAGCAAAGCCATCATGTACTTTGGACATGTTTTCAGGAGAGACCCATCCCTGAAAATAAAACATGTTCTGTAAAGTAGAAGGAGTGGGGAAAAGAGTGAGAATGAAATGGATTGACACAGCAGCTACAGCAATGACTTCAACCATAATGAGAATTGTGAGGGTAGCATAGGACTGGACAGTGTTTCTTTCTGTTGCACACAAGGTCATTATGAGTCAGAACCAACTTGTAAGCACCTAACATAACAATCTCCCTACCAAAAATATTTATTTGTCTATGTGTCTGCAATATTGTTATAATATACTTGCATGTGCAACCAAAGAGGCCCCTTTAGATATAGGTCATCATGTACTGCACAATCTACATGATCTTTTTTTTCCTATCTTCCCTCAAAACTGACCTTCACAGTATTTGGTTGCTTTTTCTTCACTTTCTTCCTTGCTTTAGGTTCACTTAGAATATCTTCTTGTTTCCCAAATTGATGGGGTTTATGGGGAAGTAACAGATTATACAATATGACATAAATAACTCAGAATAAGGTCCTTTGGTCAAGACAAGCTTTTATTCCATGCTTAGTCAGACCTCTTCACCTCTGAGCTACAAAGCCTAGCCTCTGTCCTGCTTCTTCAAGCATTACAAAGCTTTTTAGCATCCTCTGACATGTGCGCAGAGCCATCCCATTCTTGGAAGCCTCCTTTCCTAAGGCTCTCAGTTTTCTCCCTTCATAAGTTAGCATGGCCTAAAATCACCTTGCTCAATGGACTGGGAAGCCCGCTGTACCAGCTTGGGTTCATTTCCTGGTTATTGCTCCTCTGTTTCTGTTTCTCAGCATCTCTTCTATCACCATGGTAATGGTTTCACCATGGTTTCTCCTAGGGCTAGGCAAAAGAAACCTGTGCCAAAAGAATATGCTCTCCTCCTCGTCTTGTTTCTTGAGGAACTCAGTTACTTCCCTTTACGTCTCTGGGATATCCACTGCCCTATACAACAAAAGTGGCATTATTATTTGCACCTTACTTATATAATTATCAAGCTGCCCAATCCTCTTTCAAGTTTTCAAACATCTTATTTGCATGGCCCCTGTAAATTCCTGAGAGGAGTTATAAGCCCATGCCGAGAAACAGCATATAAAATTCATTCGCTGCATTACAAGTCATTCTTTGGTTTTTCTAGTCATGATTCCTTCAAACTTGAAGGGCAAACACCTTTTCCAAGAATTTGACTAGTTCGAAATAATGTTTAACATTTCCTCAGTGGACAAAGTGTTATTAGGATGAGTTTATTCGGTTACCATTTAGTGTTTTGTCATATGAAGTAATTTGTGTTCTTCTTTGGCACATGACCAATGTCTTCTCTCTTGATTTTCAAAAGTCAGAAATCACTTTTCTCTTTATCATGAAAAAGATTAATGCTGATTTCTGTACATTTCAAATATTGTTTTGGGTAGTTCAATCTTTAAAACTAAAATTTAAATTTGACCATGACTAGGCATAAGAAAACTTAAAGGAAAAGATTCCGATGGTCTTCCTAAGTGTGATCACACTTTAAGAGACTATTTCTTTGTTTTTCACACTTTGCATTTCAATACAAGACAGAAGATATGATTTCATAGTTGTCTAAAACCTAAACATTTAAAAAAGTTATTGAATTGGTATAATTTAAACTATTCTTTTCTTCTTTTAAGGAAGCAGCAACTATTTTATATTATTTTATTAGCTAACTAAAATTTCAAGGCTTATAAAGCAATCAGCAGTAGTACAGTATCCCTTTCAGAAAGCACCTATATTTCTTGAACTTAATATTAATACAAAGACACCTCAGATGTTCTTTATTTGATTAAATTGTAGATGTAATTGTCTTGAAGCTATATTGCCATGGGGTATCTTCTACCACAACTTCATTACAAAGAGACAGACGGAGAGCTAGAGAACAAACATTTTATCACCCAAGCCAGTGACCTCCTAGGTGCAATAAAAAATAAATTGGCCACAGCCACTGTAGGTGTTTGAATGCAATTATGCATGCAAAATGTACTACCGCTGTGAAGACACCTTAAGTCTTCAAGTTAAAAACCTTGTTTTTGATGTAAAACTGCACAAAATGTACAATTACATAAAAAAATACTTGAGCTTGTCAGAAATCAATTTGATTTCTCAACAAATATTTATATCAGAACAGGTGTTAAAATTCAAATGAAGAAACAGTTGAGTTGCATCATTAATCAGTTGTGTTCTCAAAGTAAACCATCAATCCAGTCCTAGACTATTGTGTTCTTTTTGGTAAGAAGAAGGCATTAGTCTAAAATTTGTCTAATCTAGTTCCAAAAGTTCTATGTCTTATTGTAAAGTTATTCATAATATTTGTGTAGTTCTTGGTGCCATCAAGCCATTCTGACTTAACGGGGCCCTATGCACAGTAGAATGAAACACTTCCCCAGCTATGTCATCCTTGCAATTATTGCTATGTTTCTTTCAAATGTTGCAGTCATTGTGTTGATTCATTTCATTGACTATCATCTTTCTCTTCACTAACCGTCTATCTTACCAAACATGCTGCCATACTACAGGGACTGTTCTCTCTTGACAACATATCCAAAGATATATTAATTCATTCTTCTGGTAGTCAAAGCATATTTAGTATTCTTTGCCAGCACCAGAATTCAAAGACATTAATTCTTCTTTTATTTACTTTATTCAATGTATGACTTTCACATGCACAAGAGGTACTTGAAACTATATGGCTTTAGTCAAGTACACATTGTCTCACAAGGTGAAGTCTTTTGTACTTTTACATATTGTCCAATATAATCATTCATTTGCTTTCTTTACCACTTCTTTGGGCATTAATTGTGATTATGAGTAAAATTAAATCCTTGACAACTTTAATATTTTATCTATTTATCATGATGTTGTTTATTGGTCCAGTTTGGAATGTACATGTTTTATTTTTTGTATAATTCATACTGAAGACTGTAGTTTTTTATTCTTTCTCAGAAAGTATTTAATACATCATACAAGATGGGCAAATGAAAATGCACACAGTTATACCCCTTTATAGCAATGTGGAGAAAGAAAATAGACAGGCAGTAAGGACTGGATGGCCTGAGATCTTTCAGAATGCCTGCACCAATTTGAATCTCAAAAGAGATGGAATTAGAAAGTACAGCAAAGAGCAGAGTAATAAATTTGAAGAAATGGGAAGTCAAATTAGTCAGATTCAAGACAATGCCCTCAAGTACAACTGATGAGAGACATCATCATGAGAAAAAGCAAAGGAATCCAAAGAAAGCCTACAAATTGTGTGGGACACTAACAAGAAGAACAACATAAGTCTCACTGGAATTGGACAATGGAAATAATAGAAACAGTTCTAAAGAGAAAATAATAGAAGAAATAATGAAAGAAAACTTCCCTGACATCATAAAAGAGAAGAATATAACTATTTGAGAAGCTGAGAGAATCACAAGCAACATGGACCCCAAAACATTGCAACATAGCATACTTAATTCTCTGATTTCAAAAAAAAGAAGAGAATTCTGGGAGCAGATAGGGTATAAAGAGTGGTAGTGTGTGAAGGAAAACCAATAAGAATAGGCTTGTAATTCTCAACATAAACCATGCAAACAAGACAATGGAGTGACATATATAATATCCTGAAAGGAAAAACTGCCAAAACAAGAATCCTATATCCCATTAACATTATCGCTCAAGTATGGGAACCAAATGAGAGTATTTCCAGAGTAAGAGAAATTTTACATATTGTAAAAACAAAATCAGCATTACAAGAAATATTAAATGAACACTTAGGGTGGAGAATCAATAAACACAGGAAACAAACTCAAGGGACCATACAGGGTAGCACACAACACTGAAAACAACACTGAAAAGTGTACTCAAAACAATACAGAAATAGAGGAAGAAGAAAGAAACCAAGAAAATCATAAAACTATACACACAGAGAAAAATAATTTAAAAGCCTGAACATATTAATGATTGTTTCACAGTCACCCTAACTTAAAACCTTCTTACAATAGTGTTCAGTGAACTTGAATGGAAGCTCATTTCCAGAGGAGGGTGTTAATATGCCTCCCTCAGAGAAGATGATTTCACTTTAGGGATGTGTTATGGAGGGAGGGACATGCTGCCACTGGGGACAACATTTAACTTTACTTGTGTAGACCTCTAGTGGGAGAATTCATCCTGTATTATTAGACTAAGAATGCATTTTTCCTTTCTTTTCTGCCCTTGGAAGCCCAGGTCTCAAGCTATAAACAAAGTTATTTTAGATTTTGCCTTTTCAAGGTGTATAGCATTCATCATAGGCCATGTCAGAAGGATTAAATATTTTGAAACACCTCTAAGTGGATCAGACTGTACCTTAAACATATGCTCCACAGATGAAAAAATTGAAATTTTTTTGGCTTAAAGCTGACACACCCTAATGTGAGAAGAAACAGATGACAATCCCCCAAGGTCATGGACTCTGAAGTCATTAGACTTTGGTTGAAATCTCTTTTGAAGTTTTCAAATAATTGGATCTCAAGATCATATATAGTTTATATTTTCATATTTTAATTTTTGTGACATAGCTTAGTTCTGCAGACATAGTTTTTCCTTAATTAGCAAGTGATGCATTATTGAAATTACTGTCTTATATCTAACTTTCAGTTTTTCTTAAGCAGTGTTCACTCACATAAGTTTCTGATCTCTATAAGTGTCTTTCTATGTATTTTATTCTAATAAGCCTTCCTATATATGTAAATGTTTCTTTTCTCACTATTATTTTAGATTCTATGTCATTGACTAAATTAGTGGTATTATTATTAGAATGATCAATTTTCCCATGTAAGTTACTTATATTATTTATCATGAAGCTGATAATACTGTCTATAAAGTGATCCAGGAGTATATGTAATATATATACATATATATATACACACACACACAAAGGAATTTTGAGTCTATACTTAATCATACAAGCTAGTATACAATTTATTCATATGATGTAGTCCCACTTAGTACATATCTTCACAGGGTGATCACTGAATATGCAGTTGCCATAGCAAAGCAATTCTGCATTGTTAGGTCATCTTTCCTTGATGGGAATACATATGGGTCTGTTCCCATCATTTGGATAGGTAGTTGTCTTTCAAATTTCTTGACATTGGTTCTTGAGTTGACAAATAAACTCTTCCAATGTTGTATTCATTTGTTGAATTATCTCAATTGGTATTCCATCAGTTCTGGAGCCTGTCTTCTTCTTCCATTTATATATCAATAAAACTCTTAAAACAAAACAAAAACAACAAAAAATACATTGACATTGCAGTGTCACCAAGTGATTAAATCTCTATTGACTTCAGAATGCATTGGAAAGTGGATTACCAGCCGAAAGAGGGGAAATATCTTAGAGGATTGCCTGAGTGTGAGTTTTAAAATGTAAATCACTGTACCAAGGGTTTCATAACCATGGGTGTAGCAGTCATGTGCTTATGTTAATTTTATGATTGAGATGTAGGGGTGGAGTCTAGCCTGGTAATCTGGAGATAGCTATTGAGTAGCCAATGAGGCCTCCCTGTGGGCATGGCTTTCTCCTGAGACTTCTGGGAAATCTCACGTGAAGATGAGAAGCTTTCTTCCCCAGTTGTTGGGAGTTAGTCTGAGAGACGATGAATCATGGACAATACAAGATGGCAGCATGCAAGAAACTAGAAGAGCCGGCAGAGAGACCACACGGCTTTGCCCTGATGGAGCCAGACCTCGAAGCTGGGGCGGCCACATGGAGACTTCTGCTAGCGATGAGTTGCTTCTGCTGTTGATGGACCCTGAGCTCTGGAAGCGAAGAGCCATGGGGAGACCCCTGCCAGCGCCAGGATTCTGCACCCACTGACCTGTGACTTCGTGAGTCGAAAGGAGTCTTTATAGACTGAATTCGGGCATATGGGTTAATATCGGACATAACTTTGAACTGGACTGGGATCAATGTCCTATTCCTCTTGTATATAAACCTTTACCCTATATCTATATGTGTGTCTATGAAATTTGTTCCTCTAGTCTACCCAGACTAACACAATGGGTCATGTCCTGAATACTTCAGGGAAACCCCTGGATCAATAGTGTTAAGTTCTCTGCCTTAGGCAAGGCACATCTCTCAAACATGGCTCTCATCCACTCTGGCAGTTTGAAAGGTGATCAAAATGTACTTATCTGCCACCAATCACATTTATGAATCATTTTTCTATGGCCTTCTGTATACTTTTAGAAGCTTTGTACTGCAACAAACATTGGACATCATTGTATTCTTGGTCACCCTCATCAGGATGACAAGTCTCTGAAGTTATTTTGTCCTTGTCTTGTTTAAAACATTAAAACATTTGCTTTCTTTTATCTTTTTTTAAAAGAAGAGACTGATGGGGCCCAGACTATGACTCTTAGTCAACCTTCAGCTCTTGAATTTCACTCGCTCTTGTGTTAAAATAATCAGCTACTTGTTCCTTTTTAATAAGAACAAAACCTCGCAATCATTTAACATCCAAAGGGCTGAATTTATCCCACAAAATTCAGCAGGTTAGGAATGAAGAGGAATGGAAACATAACACACAGGGAAAAAGAGGGATGGGTGAAAAAATACCAGGGGGGATTGCAAAATATAACTTGAACTAAAATATGTGTGTTATGTAAATCTTCTATGTAAATCTTCACTCAGTTTGTAATAAAGTGGTTACTTAAAAAAAGTATTTCAAGTCTTTTTAACTTTTCTTTCTTTCTGAAAGCAAAATTATGTCGTTTGAATATCACAGGTGGACAATAACCCTTCTACTACTTGCACTCCATTCTTCTTCAGATCAACCTTTTTTTGTAGGTGTTTTTTTTTCTTTCAGTATTTTGTTGTTGCTTTTAAATTCTGAGTTCTGACTCTATGCACAACAAAATGAAAGATAACCTGGTCCTCACATTTGTTCTTATGCTTGACGCCAGGGTTGTAATCACTGTCTTTGTCCATCTTGCTGAGGGCCCGCCTCGCTTTTACCTCCCCTATACGTTAGCCAGCAGGATGTCCTTCTGCGGTGACTGAACTTTCCTGGCACTATATCCAAAGTGTGTAAGACAAAGTCTCACTATCCTATTATTCTCTCTGGAGAATTCTGGTCATACTTTTTTCAAGATTGTTTGTCCCTCTGGGAGTAAATGTACTTTTAGTATGCCCTCCCAGGACCATAATTCAAACACATCGATCATCTTTTTTTTTCCCAATTCTTTTTTATCTACTTTAACCATGTTATGGTGGACTCATACAACTCTTATCCCAATCCAGCCATCCATTGTGTCAAGCACATTTGTTGCCATCATCATTCTCAAAACATTTGCTTTCTACTTGAGCCTTTGGTATCAGCTCCTCATTTTCCCCTCCCTCCCTGCTCCCCACTTCCTCATGAATCATTGATAATTTATAAACTATTATTACTTTATCATGTCTTACACTGCTTGATGCCGTCTTAATTCAATTCCCAACTTTCACAAGCATAGGAGAATCGGGTACATCTTAATCTTCAAAGTAATATCTTTATTTTCAACACACTGAGGAGGCCCTGTGCAGCAGATTTAACTAATTCAACACTTTAACTTCTCATCAAAATAGGCAAAATATGGAGCAGAATTTCATATTTTCATGAAATGTATCCTTTTAAGATAAACCTCAAAACTATTCTTTAAAAAAAAAGTTGTTCTACTAAATGTGAATATCTTGACTCTTTTTAAAATGTTTTTCTTTTTTCCAGCATATGAAACCCATGGTGGAGGAACCGAATGAGACAGCAAGTGGAGTAGGGGTTTCTGGGGGATATGGTAGGGGTGGGGCTAAAAGGGAGCTGATGTTAAGGAGTTCAGGAAGGAAAAGAATGGTTTGAAACTGCTAACAGTTGTAAAATAGTGCTTGATGTGATTGAACTATGGAATGCTATGTTATCTGTATTAATTCCCAATAAAATATGTGGGTTTTAGGGTGGGTGGGGGTGGGTGGGGGGAACTATCCTGCTAAGATTATCTTTTACTCTTAAACCAATAATAACTGCCAAAGTCTTCAGAACAAACAATAAATTAGCTTAACTAGTAAAGACTGTCTTGAGCATTGTGCTCTCTTAAGAACTCTATTGGATCAAGCTTACTACAGAAATTTGAAACAGTAGATAAGCAGCCGAGAGAAGAGGGAACTTATATTAATAGAGAATTGTGAGTCCTTATGTTATAAAATAAACTCACAATATCTCACATGTATCTTAATCTTGGGATCATTTCTTTATTCTGCTACACTTTACTCCATTTGGGGAATGTGCTTTCTGTAGTCTCACACTCTGTTTTCTTCTCTCACCTGAACATTACAAGTGACTTTTTGTCATCTCTAATCTAACACAAGAATCAAGAGGCAGCCATTCAAACAGAACAAGGAAACAGGACATAACTTAAAACTGTGTGTATTCGGTCATGTCATTTTAATATACTTATTAATTCTGCATACTGAGCAAATAATCCAAGTAGCTGCATTATTTGAAAAGTAACAGCATCAGGATTAGAGAAAGGTGCCTTAAAAACCTGCACTATTCAGATGACATAACCTTGCTTGCTGAAAGCAATGATTTTGAGCACTTGCTGATGAAGATCAAAGACTGTAGACTTCCATATGGATGGCCATGAGAATAATAACAAAAAAAATCTTCAAAACTGGGCCAATAGACAAGATCATGACAAATAGAGACAAAATTGAGGTGGTCAAGGATTTCATCTTGCTTGGATCCACAACCAATGCTCATGTAAACAGCAGTCAAGAAATCAAACAGCTGATTTCATTGGGAAAATCTGAAGTACAAGATGTCTTTAAAGTGTTGAAGAAAAATAAATAAAGATAAAATGAAGTGTTGAAGAGTAAGTATGTCACTTTGAAGATGCACCTGATCCAATGAATACTATTTTAAATACCCCGGTAAGCCTGTGGAAGTTGGACAATGAGTAAAAATAGACAACGGGAAAACTTATGACTTCGAGCTACAGCATTAGTAAGAACTACAGTACTGGACTGACAGATGAGCAAACCAATCTTTCCTGAAAGAAGGATAACCAGAAAGGTCATTAGGTGCGAGAAGGTGAGACATCATCTCACATTCTTTGGAAATATTGTTGGGAGAGACCAGGCCCACATCATGTGGCTAAGGTAGAAGGGTAGGGGAAAGAGGAAAACTCAGTGAGATGAATCAACATCGTGGCTGCCACAATGAGCACAAACATGACAGCAATGGTGGAGATGGAATGGGAACAAACAATATCATATGGGTTTGTTCATGGGGTCATTGTGAATCAGTATCAACTCTAGGACACCTAAAATGAAACCCTCAAACAGTTCAATGCAGAATTCCACTATCTCCTTCCAGTGATAAAAGCTGGATGTTTCCTCTAAAAAGCTCAATGTTTCCTCTAAAATTTCCCAATGAAAAGCTGTGTGAACTGAAGACCTGAGGTGGAAGATCTTGATAGATCTCTTTGCTGCTTCCAAACAATTAGGATCATCTTGATCAAAAGACAAATCATATCATTAATAGTTAAGGCTAGCAAACTTAAACCTCTTTGGGTTCTCACAACCCTTTCACTTCAGCTGTGACCCTCCACAGGGAGCTCTGGAGAAAGTGTAGGATAAACATAGAACTGCTAGCTTCAAGGCAGTTGGTTCAATACCAGGAGCTATGTAGGGTTGATACAAGCTGGAATACTCTCAATGAGAGTGGGTATTGCCCTAATGTATAAAATTGATGAAAATTTTCCAATAGGGAAGGATGGGGAACTAGCAAGGAGAGAGAGACCAGGGGAAGAGAGCAAGGAGGTAGGTAGGTTGTCTAGAGAGGCAATGTTTGCCTAGGCTCTCGGTTCTACAGTGCCTATAGACATCAAGACAATACCCACTGAATTGTACAGCTTCTATTGTTTGAACATTTGCTTCTATCTCATTAAAAAATTGTTGCTTGGCTACACTAACTTTTGATAGTACAGGGAGACCTGGTGATATCATAGGTTATCCATTGGGTCACTAACCTTACGGGGAGCAGTTTGAACTCACAAGCTGTTGGGCAGGAGAAAAATGTGGCTTTCTGATCTTGTAAAGATTTACATCCTTGGAAGCTGACAGGAAAAGTTCTACTTTATTCTATAGGACCGCAATGAATTGGAATAGACTCAATGGCAATGAGTTTGGTTCAGGTGTTGGGCAAAACTCTGCCGGTTAGCCACAATCTCTCTTAATAGTACAGAATCTTATGCTGTGGATTGGGAAAGCTTGAAGCTTAGTGACCGCCAATTTTCAGGACTGCGAGTACTTTAACATCACTGTAAAAACATGGTTACTCAAAAAGAAGAAAAAAACATGGTTACTCCTATAACACTGCTGCTAATTGATTCTTCATATTCGCAAACATGTTTACTGGCAAGAATCCTTTCCTGTTTGGCTGGAAGTGAAAAGATGCTACCATTTAGTTAGTTCATTCAAATAAATTGTCATGGGTTAATTAGATTTAAACTGAATTTGGTGATTAATTTTTTTATGGTGACTAAGACTGCTATTTAACATTAAATTGCTTTTAAGAGAAGCTCTAATTTCTTTTATTATGTCTGGTATGGAAGAATCAGTTCTTATCTAAACTATAGGAATTTTAAGTTTTCAGTGTCTCTGTTTGGTTTCCTCTCGGTTAACTGAAGGAAAGACCATCAGTAATTGGTCACATCTTCACCACTCTTAATTATTCTCCTTAAAGATCAGTCCTGTTTCTGGAGGCATGATTTTTGGTCTGTGAATTCATCCTGCTTTTGTATTTGAGTCATTTGTTCAAGTAACTGCCTGGAAAGTGGCTGCTTAGATGCATCTATTATTATTTTTTTTTGGTAAAACCAGCATTAAACAAATGTGAAGAAATGTAAAAATAACTAAGAGACATAAAAACCCAGGTTTTCCAGGCTTGACCAAGTAAATACATCCCTCTGATTGTCTTACATAACGTCAGATAACCAAGTTCACTTTTCTTTTCACTTAGATGTCTGTTGATCCATTTCATGGGTAGTGTTAAGTTAGGCACAGCAAGATATATTATTATGGCACAAATATTTTTTGAATAGTCAGAAGAAAACTTCACATTATTTAATTATGTGTGTAAATAATTTAATGCTATTTTCAGCATTACTTATTATTGTCATCACAGTTATGAAAAGAATGCTTGTTGATCAATTCCTCTGTGGCTTGTTCCTCTAATTATTGCTTCTGTTCTCATTAAATTTTTCTACCTTTGGACTCTTTGTAATGAAAAGGCCTACTGAAAATGCTAGGGAGTTATATACTTGTAGTAGCCTAACTCTAACTAACAGGCTTGCAAAGCAATTAAGTTTATCCTGTGTTGACATTAAAGAGCCTTAATCTTTCACATGGGAAAAACAAAACAGAGTCTGAACAGGGATGTCAACAACATTATTGGTGCTATTAGTATATAATTTTGGAAGTGGTTGTTAAGGCTGTCATTTTGGCATTGCAAGAGTATTTTATGCATTATCAATATGCATTATGCATTATCTACAAGGAGTTCATTTTTTATTGAGGTCAGTGTAAATAGTTCTCTCTCTCTCTACTGTAACCAAATTATAGTTTCATACATATGTATAAATATATAGATCTATAGATAGGTAGATTTTTTCAAATACAGTCATCAGAAATAATTTGGGAGAGCTTTTTTAGAGTTATGTGATGGTAACTGGCTGTAGCAAATCTTAAATATAAGTTATCTTATATAAGGAAAATGTAATACAACAAACCAGAATTACATATTGTTAAATCTGCAAGTAGAAAAGTTACTAATGAAGGATAATACAACTCTAAAGGAGACTGTCACAACTGGTAACTTCGGACGTTCGGTAAATTAAGAGAATTTGATGCTCACTGTCTTGGATATAGACTTCGAGTCCTGTACAATCACTTTGCTGTTCTGAGGACCTTAGGTTCTGAGGACCTTTGGCCGATTGGCGAAACTTTCCCATTCCAATTATCATTTATTCTCTCTCTCTCTCTTTCTTTCTTTTTATAGACCTTCATAGATATGAAGCCAATGGACTTTTTTGACCAAGGAGAATACCATTCATTAATGCACAGTCCCAGTAAAATAATCCCGATTACCGACTGAGCTAGAATGATATATGTAGTCTTTCAGAAAATTGGTGTGGTGCTGTTTTTAAGTATAGAGAGCACCAAGTAAAGCAGCTACATAAAATCCATCTGTAGATGTTTAAAGGTTTTCACAGAGTGCATTTGCAGTCTCTGCCTCATCTTTCCATATTTTTCAGAATTAGGTTAGTTACAAATGAGGCTATATTCCATTATTCTCAGCAATTTATGCACAAGTGTTTAACATTTTGCCCAATTTCCCCTGAGTCATCCTGGAATAGATTTTGGCACATGTATGTGATGCCATCACATCACAAACATGAATTTTCCAGATATTGTCCTCATGAAGCTTTTCAATGTTTCCCTTTTTTTCCTTCGAAATGTAAGAGGCAAATCTAACTCATCTAGGAAGTAATCTGTGAACTTCTCCATGGATCTGCCTTCACGTTCTTTAAGCGGCTCTTACTTAAGACTTCAGTCAGAAAAACCTGCTTAGCAGGGTGATTCCATAAAGTCGCTAGCTAAAGTTTTATAGTGGATGCTCTCTTTGGGTTTTGTTTTGCTTTATAGATCCTTCAAAACCTCTCAACTTACACATAATTATTCACGGTTTTTATTAGTGTACATACTTGCATCTATCACTCTATTTTCAGTAATTTGACAGGAAAAAAGTGAACTCTGGTGACTTATATGGATTTGGTGACTTATAATGAAGAATTGGACTATATAATAAGAACATATACTATAATGGCCAATTTGTTCTTTCAATTAAATAAAAAAAAATAGGAACCATGTACCATAACTAAGTCAGGAAGAACAAAACTGTCAAAGCTGGATTTTATTATTGAAAATTCAAATGAGGACTTCTGTCAAGATGACAGCTGAGCATCATACCAGAGGGACTCCGCAAGAATCAGGGCAGGAGAGTCACTAAGAGGCAAATTCCACACTGCCAGGTCATAGGAGGTGCAACATAAAGATAAGTAGACACAGGTTAACTAGGTTTTGAGGAGCTGGGGGATTTTGGCTTACCACAATGGAGGCCAGCTAGGGTCTAACCTTAGTCCCACCAATGTCTTTGTCAGAGCTGGGATCATTCGGACTTGGCCCAAGGGTTTTACCTCAGTGTACCAATAGCTTGCTGCCACCTTAGGACAGAGTTTAAACCTCTGTAGCCCAAAGGAACAGGGATCAGGGCTCAGTTATATCATTACTTTTGTTTCTCTCTTTTCTCTCTTTCCCACTACAACCTCAGTGGGCTGATTTCAAATTAGTTTAATTTTTTTCTTTTTCCTTTTCCTTCCCTTTTATCTCACATGCCATTGCAACCTCCAGGCCATGCCCCTTAGCCTAGGGCATCTATGACTGCCCTCCATCCAGCTGGGAGAGCTCCACCCTCTACAGCATAACCTGAGGCTGGGAAAATCCTGCCCACCTTTTTTCAGCCCTCTAGGATACTCCTGCTGCAGCGGGAACCCCTGCATGCCCTCTGAGACTCCCCAAGCTTCTGTTGGCCACACCATCATGGCTTCTTGAGATCACCAAGTGCAACACAATCCTCACGGGTCCACAACCACGCAACCAGTATCCCCTGAGAGAACTACCCAACCCTGCCCTCCAAATAACAGAATACTAGTGAGCTAGGGAAAAAGTGAAGCCAAAAGAGGATTGAGCAGTAGCCCATTCTCATGGTGCAATTAGCTGCAGGCAATTCAAAGAAGTATTCTTAGGAGTCTCCCAGAAAGAGCCCAGTGCTCTTTGACTCTCTGGAAAACAGAATCTGGCTCCTCTAAAACAATGCAATGCAAACAACAAAAAGCCCCATGACGTTAACTAAAGAAAAAATGAGAGAAGCAAAAGCAATGTCAGATGTCCTGAATCTAACAATGTGCGTAGAAGAAGTAGGCATTCATTTGCCACAGAACAAAATATTCAGAATGCTGCTTGAAGTCATACAGGAAATGAGGGAGACAATACAGGAAAAAGGATGGCATGATAGAGTAGATAATGACCATATATCAAAGGGAAATACAAGAGCTTAGGGATAAGAAAACAAAAACCAATAGCAGACTCAAATACATTGCCAACTGAAAGGAGGAGGCAGAGAACTGCACCAGTGACCTAGAGAACAGACTTTAACAAATGTGAACAAAAATCTAATAAAGCCTAAGAACTATGTCTGATGCCATGAAGGGGAACAACATCAGAACAATTGGATTGCTGGTATACAACATAACAAAGAAGTTATCTGCAAAAATAGTGAGAGGAAAACCCCCAGTTTAAATCATGAAAGTCAGATAAACATTCAGGAGGCTAAAAGAGCACTAACTAGACGGAATCCCAAGGAGAAGTCATGAAGACACATAATAGTTAAACTATCAAACTTTGAGGAAAAGGAGAAAATCATGAGACAGCTTGGGAAAAACAAGCAACCACATATAGTTTCCCAAATAAGAATATGCTCAGACCCACCTGTGGAAATTGTGAAAAAGAGGGGCTTGTGGAGTAACATGTGTCAAAAATTGAAGTGAAATAATGCAAACCCAAGGATATTCTACCAAGCAAAACTATCTGTCAAGATAGATGGAAAAGTAGGAGTTTTCCCAGACAAGGAAAAACTCAAAGAATATATTAAAAGAAATCCAGACCTACAAAAGATCTTTGCTGATCCAGTATGGGCAGAGGAACAGCACTCATTGTGCATAGAATGAGACTGCCACATAGAGCAACATCATCCAGAAGGTTACAAAGAGAAAACAGCCCCCAAAATAGGATTGGGTTAAGAGTGGAAACAACTCAAGAATGATGAACCCTCACACACATGCACATGCACTGAAAAGAAAGGGAGGTAGGGAAACACGGAACACAAAAAAGTATAAGATGACCACATATTGCACAAATGAAGATAATAACCCTAAATACCAATGGGCTAAAACTCAGGCATTAAAAGACAGAGGCTAGCAGACCAGCTTAGAAAACACAACCCATCAATCTGCTGCCTGCAAGAGACACATCTGAAGACTACAGACAAAAATAGGCTGAGAATCAAAGGCTAGAGAGAGGTAAATCAAGCAAGCAACAATTTAAAAAAAAGTAGAGGTAGCAATCCTAATATTGGATAAAATTGAACTCAAAGTTCAAACCATAAAAAGATATAAGAAGGGACTGCTTAAGGGAATGGTGGACAATGAACCAATATGCATTTTAAACATAAATTTCCCTAATGAGAGACCCTCTGAATACATAAACCAAACTGTCCAAAAGATGAAAAAAGAAATCACAGCCTCTACAATTATAGTGAGTGACTTACACCACTCTCTGCGAAAGACAGATCACAGGGAAAGCAACTCAGCAAGGAGGCTATAGATTTAAATACTACAGTTGGACAATTAGACTTGATAGATATCTACATGAAGTTAGTGTAAGTCAGATACTGAAATTGGACCAAGGAGCCCAAAAGAATCTAGAACTACAGACCAACATCCCTAGTGAACATCATTGCAAGAATTCTTAACAAAATTATGTTTAATAGAATACAAAAGTATATTAAACAAATAATTCACTATGACCAAGTGGCATTCATATCAGGGATGCAGGGATGGTTCAACATACAAAAAACTATTAGTATCTTTCACCACATTGACATGAAAAACCATAAGGACAACATGATAATTTTGATAGATGCAGAATAAGCATTTGACAACACCCAACAACAATTCCTATTTTAGACACACAAGAAGACAGGAATGGAAGGAAAACTCCTCAATGGAATATAAACTATATATGAACAATCAACAGCCATGTGGAGAAAAGTAGAAAGCAATCCTACTGAAGAAAGCAGACCAGAAAGAATGCCCCCTGTCCACACTCTTATTTACCATGATTCTGGAGGTCTTAGCTAACAGCATAAGACAAAGAAAAGACATAGAAGGTATTTACCCAGGGAAGAAAGAACTGAAACTTTTATTATTTATAGATGATACGATTTCATATATGGAAAATCCCAAACAAGGCGGGTACTAGAAGCAATAGAGGAATATGACAGAGTAGCAGGATACAGGATCAACAATCAGAAGTCTATTGGACAACTATACATATTGATCAAGAGCACAGAAGAGGAAATCAAAAAGTAGGTACCTTTCACAATAACCAAGCACAAATTGAAATATCTAGGGATATAGCTGACTGAAAAAAACAAGATTTGGGCTGAGTCCTGGTGGCATAGTGGTTGAGTGTGGGACTGTGGCCCACTGGGTTGGCAGTTCGAATCCAGCAGCAGCTCTCCAGGAGCAAAGCTGGGTCTCCCTCTCCCATCAGAGGGCAATGATGCCAAAAAAACAAACAAAAAAGATTTTTATAAGGAAAACTAAAGATCCCTATTACAAGAAAACAATAGTGACCTCAACAAATGGAAAAATGTTCCATGCCCATGGATTTGGAAGACTAAATATAGTATAAATGTCAGTTCTGTTCAAGGCGCTATATAAGCTTAATGCAATCCTGATACAATTACCTTCATCTTTCTTCAAAGAAATGGAAAAACTGACTACCAACTTCATATGAGCCGGAGAAGCCCAGAATTAGCAGAGAACTTAAGAAGGAAAGAGTGGGAAGACTTGTTTTATGTGATTTTCACACGTATTATAGAGACACAGTTGTCAAAATTGCGTGGTATTGGTATAATGACAGATACTGAGACTAATGGACAAAAACTGAAAACCCCAAAATAAAGTCATCAGCATACAGATGATCTTGCCTAAGGGCCCCCAAAATATCAAATGGGAAACAGAAGCTCTTTTCAACAATTGTTGCTGGAAAAAAAATTCAATATCTAACTGCAGAAAAATGAAGGAAGACCCTTATCTTACTCCAAGTACAAGAATAAACTCAAGGTAGATCACAGACCTTGAGATAAAACCCCAAAATACTAGGGCCATCAATGAGGAGACTGGGACACGCCTGAGAACTTTGGCGCAGGGAATACATAGGCTATTAGAAATGGAAGGATACAAATACAGATGAGTCAAAAATTGAGAAGTGGGGTATACTGAAGATAAAATACCTGTGTATATCATAAGAATTCACCAAGAGAGTAATAGGAGTACCCACAGACTGGGAAAACATCTTTAGCAATGACACGTCAGACAAAGGACTTATTACAAAAATCTGCAATATTCTGCTACTTTCCAAAAAGAAAAAAAAATTACTCACTGAGGAAGTGGGCAAAGGTCCTGAAAAGAAGTTTCACAGAAGCAGAAATCCAAATGACAAATAAACATATGAGAAAATGTTCCCAATCATTAGCCAAAAGATAAATGCAAATTAAATCATACCACCTAATACCCTCAAGGATAATCCAACTCAAAAAATCAGAAAACAGCAAGTGTTGGAGGGGATTTGGAGAGACAGGAACTCTCATCCACTGCTGGTGGATGTGTATAGCCACTATGGAAATTCATTTGGTGATAGCTAAAGCAGATGGAAATTGAGCTACCATACAACCCAGCAATTCCCCTACTGGGCATATACCCAGAAGAGGCAAGAAGCAAACCACAGCTAGACAGCTATCCGCCAATGTTCGTGATGCAGTTCATAATTGCAAAGAGTTGGAAACAACCCAAATTTCCATCAACAGACAAATGGATTAAAAAACCGTGGTACATATGTACAATGGAGTACTACGCATCCCTGATAAGCAGTGATGAACGCATGAAGCACATTGCCACATAGGAAGAACTGGAGGAAATTAGGCTAATCCAAGTAAGCCAAGCATAAAAGGACAAGTACAAAGAGTCCACTGGGGTAAGCTTAAAAATGCAAATGGGGCCTAGGCAAAAAGCTACTGTACACAACCATTGCTAGGGTGAGGCCCAGGTAGTACGGCAGGGGCTAGACCAAATCCAGGGATATACATGGCATCCAACTAAAAAGCAGGGTGGGGAGAGAAGGAAAAAGACAAGGGGAATGCGGGAATGAGCGACTCACCCAACCAAGGGGAGGGTACTGCTTATATCTCCACAGGCAAAGAGGAATGAGAATTCAACTCGTTGCTCCAAAACAGGAATGCAACATACTGGTATGAAGCAGGAAACCAAAGGAGAGGTCTGAGGGGTCTGTCTCAATCCCAACGATGTGGACAGACCCCCTCCCCGCAAAAGCATTCCCTTTAGAATACAGCATTGAAGCTACGCTAAGGTAGAGGGATGTGTCGGATCAGATCACACAGGAGCAAATGAAGGGAGAGGAAACAAGAGTGGAGCACCTTCAGACCCAAGTTCTGAGGGTGACATTCCCACTCAGAGCAGTCAAAGCACACAGAGGGCCATAGGATTGGCTCCACTTTGAGACTCAGTGTCCCTCATTGACCCTTAGCATTTCAGGGGATAACACTGGAGACACAGTGTGGGAATTGTGCCCAAGTTGACACCATCACCCCCCAACACACACACACACTGAAGCAAAACACTAAAGGTGTACAACAGAACAGCAAGGGAAACAGAGCAACTAAGTCATCGGGGAATACCAAAAATAGACTTTGGGGTCAGGGCATGTCACTCCATCAGACATGACTAGAAAACACTGCTAGAGGTCAACAAACAGTCCTATATACAGCCTTTGCTCTCTTCCCCCCCCCCGCCCCCACTTTTGTTTTCTGTTGTTGCCTTGTTTAGCTGTCTTGTTTTTTGGACATATTCGTTTTTGTACATATTTGTACATTTTGTACATATTGTTATCTCTGCAGGTCTATATAGATAAGGGTGGCGGGATATACAATCTGGAGAAGAAAAGAATAGGACTGATGGTTCTGGGGGGACATGGGAGGTGGGGAGGCAGGGAGAAAAAGTGGGTGTTAACAGCCCCAGGGACAAGGGAACAACAAATGATCTAAAATTAATGACCAGGAGGGTGTAGAAATCTTGGTATGGTTTGTTGAAGGACAATGTACCTGAGAGGAATTATTGAAACCCAAATGAAGGATGAGAATGATGGTGGAAAAGAGGAAAGTAAAAAGAAATGGAGGAAAAAAACTGGGAGGTAAAGAGCATTTAAAGAGGTCTAAATACAGGCATGAACATAGGTAAATATGAACTTAGATATGATGGGGAAATAAATCTATGTGCATAAGGTTAGTATTAGGACAGCAAATGGACATTGGATCTCCACACTAGTACTTTCTCAATGGAAGAACACTTTGTTCTATGAAATTGGCATTCCCTGATGCTCACCTTTCCAAAACAATCAATGAAGACAAGTGTATGCATAAGCAAATGTGGTGAAGAAAGCTGATGTTGCTTAGCTAGCAAAAGATATACCATCTGGGGTATTAAAGACTTGAAGATAAGCAAGCAGCCATCTACCTGAGAAGCAACAAAGTCCACATGGAAAAAGCACAGCAGCATGTGTGATCATGTAGTGTCAATAGGCTCAGGTAACAGGCATCAAGGAACAAAAAAATTGTAAATGTGGAGGAGTGTGGCGTGGAAACTCAAAGAGAATCTGTAGGCAACTGAACATCCCCTTACAGAAGGGTTGTGGGGAGGGTGCAGAATAGCATTGATGAAAAATACAACTTTCCTCTAGTTCTTTAATGCCCCTCCCTGTCCCCCAATGATCCCAATTCTACCTTACAAATCTGGCTGGACCAAAGGATGTGCAATAGTACAGATCAGAGATGGAAACACATGGAATACAGGACAGATAACCCCCTCAGGAAAATGGTCATACCAGCAGGGCAAAGGTATGGTGGGATAGAAAGGGAAAACAGATTGCAATGATCTACATATAACTCTCTCCCTGGGGGTTGGACAACTGAAAAGTGGGTGAAGGGGGATATCAGACAGTGCAAGAAATGAAAAAAATAATAATAGTTTGTAAATTACCAAGGGTTCATGAGGGAGGGAAAGAAGGAGGGGGGATGGATGAAGGATGAGGGAGGGAGGGGGAGAAAGGTGCTGATATCAAGGGTTCAAGTGGGAAGAAAATGTTCAGAGAATGATGATGGTAACAAATGTACAAATGTGCTTGACACAATGGATATATGGAAGGGATATGATAAGAGGAGTTTGTGGCCCCAATGAAATAATGTAAAAGGAAAAAAAAAGAAAATGCAAATGATTCTTTCTGAAAATGAAAATGCATAGAATTCAGAAGGTGCTCATAAAATCTGCTTCATGAGAAAAGATGGTGCCCAGCTACCAAATGATTGAATGTCTAGAGTCTCAAAGACTTGAAGATAACTGAGTGGCCATTCAGCACGAAGACAGCAAAGTCCACAGGGAAGAAGCATACCAGCAAGTGTGATCAAGAGGGGCCAAAGGGAGCAGGTATTGAGCATCAAAGATCAGGAATCACTTCATTACGAGTGAGGGGAGGAGGAGGGTGGGGACCTAAGGCCCACTGGTGGGCAATTGGTCACCCCTTTACAGGGGAGCCATGGGAAGGAGACAGACTAGTCAAGGTGCAGCCAGGAAATGATGATGCATACAAGTTTTCTCTAGTTCCTGAGTTCTCCCTACCTCCCAACTATCATGGTCCCAACTCTACCTTGCAAATCCAGATGGACTGGAGAAGGTACACTAGTGGAGAGGGGAGCTGGAGATATGGGGAAATCAAGATGGATGAGCCCCCTTGGGCCGATGGTTAGATTGGAACTACTGGATGGGTGGAGAGAAGTTGGGGTAGAGAGACGGAAGCAACTTCAAGGATCTACATATGATCTGTCTGGAGGACGGATGTGGGGGAGTGGGTTGAGGGAGGTGTCAGGCAGGGTAAGATACAACAGAATAATAATAATTTATAAAGTATTGAGGGTTGATGGGGGAGGGAGAGCAGGGAAACAGGGCAGGGGTTGGAGGAATCGACACCAGGGGCTGGAGGAAATAGCAGATGTTTGGAGAATGATGACAGAACCTTCCTATTCAGTGGGAAATCTGAATATGAAACCTAAAGATATCTTACTAATATAAAGACCATATTTTCTCTGAGGGTAAAACGCTACATATTCACTGGGTGGAATCTCACCGTTCAAGCCCACAGAGTTAAATACTGTTAGACACCCCCCCCTGAAATAGCAGTGATCTAGGAGCGGAGCCTGGTTTCCTAGTGGGTTCTATATGGGACTGCTAACTGTGAGGTGACTGTAATTCAAAAGACCCCGCCTCTCCACAGGAGGAAGGCAAGGCTGGCTGCTCTTGTACAGATGTAAGTTTTGGAAACCCAAGAGGGCAGTAATACTTTATCCTATCAGGTGGCTATGAGTCGTACTCAACTCACTGCCAGTGCGCTTGTCTTTTAAAAATTTTTTCTTATGATATCACTACACATCTCTGTCTTTTAACATTGAGTTCTATATTTTAAATTACTAGCCCTAAGCTAGGAAAGTAAGGTTTGCATAAAACTATATCAGTAAACATTGATAAAATGAGTCATTAAAAATGTGGGGGGAAGGGAAAGGGGAGTTTTTTTTTTTTTTTAAAGAGGACCTTGTACCAAGGGCTCAAGTGGAAAATGTTTGGAAATGTATGTGGCAACATGTGTGCAAATGTGCTTGATGCAAATGATGTACTGAATGTTGTAGTAGCTGTAAGAGCCCCTTATAAAATTTAAAGAAATAAAATAAAATAACCTAATTCCTTAAACTCCAAAAAATTTTTTGAATTTTGTTGTCATACTAAAATATTATTACTCTCCTCATTAAAACAAACATATCAAACAAAAATGGCATCAAGACCCACAGAACTATTATCAAATACCTAGAAAAATAATGTTATTCTTCTACCTTTACTAGATAAAGTAAGTCTCCACATTTGCAATTCATACTTTTCCCCACTTTATAAAGTCCATACTTGTAGAAATAGAATCAACAAATAACCTTCATGCTTTTCTTACAAATTTATATTTCAAAAATCATTGACAGCAATGTAAAATAGGCTCATAAAAATATAGTTGTATTATAAAGGGGGATTCTAAAATATCTGAATTATCTGGCTCAGGATTTCACAGTGTGTTGGCCCTCGATCCCATAGCATCATTACAAAGGCATATAAAAGAGCTATGAGGAGAGCTGTGCATGTATGAATGGGTGCTGTCCCTCCGTCAGAGAGCATAGTTGGAAAAGCAATGGTCACAGGACCTTAAGTCTAAAAATATGACGCTCCATGGTGCTAGCAGCAAAAGTTGCGTTGCCTGGAAATCATTACTGAGACGTCTGGAATTATTTAGAGGACTTTCAAAAGTTCAATAATGAAGAGAATAAAGATAGACAAAAAAATGAATCTAAAAGAGACAAGCTTTTTTTTCTAAGGTTAGAGTTAATTCATCATCAAATAATATCAGATCTATAAAATAAAATGTGGAGAACAAACCCCCAAATTTCTTTAGGTCTAGCTCTCTATACCACAAATCCTAAATCTTGATGTGGCATAGAGAATTCACCATTCTCAGGGGGACAAATGAGCAAAAAAATCATTTTTAGCGACTAGTTTCTGTACTTCAAGCAGTTTCTCAAACTACTTGGCATGGCAACAATTACTTGATATGACACAGGTTTAGCGATTTTGGATCTTAGCTCAGTGATCCAGGTGCAAAGGGAACCTGGAGTGCTTTGATGACACCTTGTCATGCGTCAGAGAATGTGGGTTCGGGAAGTGACGGGGTAAGGGCAACATAGGAGAGAGTCCACAAAGGGGTCATCTCCGCAAAGCTCTAGGGTCAGCCCATAATGGAGTTTGAATCTTGAATTCAAGATGGATGACCATTATCAATTCCTTATTCATTCTATGGCCTTGTTTTCTAATACGTGGTGATCACAATTACAGCTGCTGTGTAGTGTTCTGTGGTGAAGACAGAAGAGAGTACTTTTCCACATCGGGTATACCTAGGACCCAGAAGGAAGGCAGAAAAACTGAAATAGGAATGGTGAGAGGTGAAAATAAATTCCACTCACTTACTGTTTTGTTTGGGCTTGACTCCAACTGACTCACGAAAGCAAGAGTTCTGTTAAAGAATTTAAGCACAGTAGGAAAACATTCACACAGCATGGAGCTATTCTGGTCCAGTTGATTGAGAGTGATCCTCTGACCTGAGAATAACTTGGAGGGATAAAGGCAAGGTCAAAAACAGGTTCAAGGGAACCAGAAAAAGAAAAGGAAAAAGCTCTGGAAGTACGGAAGCATCGCCACTGAGATAGCTGTACATTTCCACTCTGAGAAGGATTGGGAAAAATACAGGCAGCAGCTCCCATAGTAAAGAGTTGTACATGGTAACAGTGGCCTGGGAGCCTTCACTTCAGGACTTTGAGTGGAAGTTGCAGTATCATTTCTTGGAATTTTTAGTAACCCTGTTTATTGTTACTGCCTTAAATGAAATTTCCATTTTAGTACATTCTCCAAGTAATTATTTATTGCTTTACTAAAACATCTCAATAACATCCAGCAACTCTCAGAATCATGCTTTTGTTTCAAAGAAACATTTGATATGTCACTAACCTCATAGATAAGAAGTATCAAGGTATGGCAATGCCAGGCGCTTTATGAACACAGCATTAAAAGACACGGCAGTCTTTTGTTTTCCTATTTAGAGTTTCCTACTTAGTATGTGATGTAAAATAGTCCTTGTTTTCATTTCAGTGAAGAGTTCCCTAAAAGCATAAGAGGTGTGACTATTATATGAAAATAGATTATTCAGTTCTAATTCACTTATAATAAAATGGTATCATTTTCCTGTGGGTGGGGAGGTGGAGAGGATGGTGCCTTACTTTTACCTTTAAGGAAATAATCTGAAGCTCACAAGCAAGCCCACTGTGTTAATCCAGGGAGACTAGAGGAAAAAATTCAAGGACATGCATATCGATATAAGGAAAGGGTTTATATACAAAAGGAATGGGACATGGAGAAAGCATCCCAGCCCAGTCCAGTCCAAAGTCATAAGTCCGATATTAACCCATATGCCCAAAATCAGTCTATAAAGTCTTCTTCTGACTCACGAAGTCACAGGTCAGCGGGTGCAGAATCCCGGTGCTGGCAGGACACCTCACCTCCAGAACTCAGGGTCCATCAACAGCAGAAGCAACTCATGGCTGGCAGAGGTCTCCATCTGGCCGCCCCAGCTTCAGAGGTCTGGCTCCATCAGGGAAAAGCCATGTGGTCTCTCCGACGGCTCGTCCAGCTTCTCGAACACTGCCAGCTTGTCTTGTCCATGATTAATCATCTCTGAGACTAACTCCCAACAACTGGGAGAGATAGCTTCTCATCTTCACGAGGGAAATAGCGTGAGATTTCCCAGAAGTCTCAGGAGAAAGCCATACCCACATAGAGGCCTCATTGGCTACCCAATGGCTACCTCCAGATTAACAGGCCAGCCTCCACCCCTACGTTTCAGTCATAAAATTCACATAAGCACATGACTGCCACACCCACCCTTCTCTCTTTAAGTCAACTCAGATGCATGGCAGCCCTGTAGGACAAAGCAGAACAACTCCTCAGGGATTCTGAGACAGCAAGCCTTCACGAGAGGAGACCATCTCATCTTCTCCTCAGGAGTGGCTGCATTTGAAGCTCCCTTCTTGGAATTGGTCATCCAGTGCTGAATCGAGAGCACCATCAGAAAGTAAAACTCACTGTCAATACGTTGATTCTGAAGTCTAGTGAACCTATCGAACAGGGAAGTTAGAATCACTGATGACTTTTCAGGCTGGAACTCTTTATGGGTGTAGAAAAGCACCACCAGGGCTCTCAAGAGCAGACAATACGGTAGAGCTTATTATAAGCTAGATGTCTCATAAGTTTCTGGCATCTGTGAAAAGTTATCGTTTAGTGAATGTATGGAACTGGTGAACCACCAGCACGCACCCATGTCACTGCTCCCATTTCGCCAATTCTGCGTGCATCCTTTCTTGTTTAATGCACAGTAATGTGGAGTTCCATCACACATTACGGTATGCTTGATGTTATTACCAAAACAATGTCATCAGAAAGTTACTATTCCAACAAAATTTATTTCAGACTCAAGGAAAATAAATTTATGTTTAAGATCAAAAATCACTGGGTCTGGAAGCCCTTTATTAAATTTCCTTGGAGAGCGATACTCCTTAAAAATATTTTCAAATTGGGACTACTCTGTGAGGATAGAATTGGTGAGGCCAATTCTTACAAGTTGTCTCATTTTGCCGACAATAGAATGCAATGCAAATATGATTTTAAGACCTCAAATATATATGTTGAAAACTTACAACAAAATTAGACATATAAAAATCAGTTAGATTATGCTTGTCTGAGAAAGTTGCAAATGGAATCACTTTTGAGGACAAACCTGCATTAATGGACTCTGTTAACGCAGAACATTGGAAACATCAGCACGAGGTGACTCATAGAGCTTTTGACTTTAGATAAACCCAAACAAAGGGCAACGTCACTGCCAGTCAGTCGTTGCTGACTCATAACCAGCCTACTGTCAGCAGAGTTTCCGAGACTGTAACTCTGACTGAAGGAGGAAGCTGCGCCTTTCTCTAGAGCAGTGGCAGGTGGCTTTGAACAACTGATCTCGCAGTTAGCAGCTCAACGAGTAAACACTAGCCACTAGGGCTCTTTAATTTACCTGCAAGGAAATAAAGACATAGTTGCACTTAAGAAGCCAAGTGTTTTCCACCTACTTGTCCTGTCAAAAAATAGACCACTTGGATACAGTCTTTCATATTTAAAGCCAAATGTTTTTTTTAAATTGATTTCCTTGATTGCCAGGAACTTTTTTTCTTCTTTCTTTTTATGGCCTGGAACCTGTAGGTATTATTCCTTATACATATGTGTCCACTTGTATTGTACGTTGAGTACTTAATGATCCAGGCCTTGTGATGGCTTCCACTCCCTACAACTTATATAAAGTGATAGATCTTCCTTTTCCTCAAGAACAGTCTTCCTTTAAATACATCAACTCATTTTTCTTATTATGCGTGCCAGAAAAACTGATTGATTCTCCTAGAAGCATTGCTTGTACAGAAAAATGAAGTGAATTTCCCTGAAGAATACTTTAAACAGGTATCGACTGGCAAATGACAATCCAGAAAGAACTTCAGATTGATAAATGGAATAAAAATGTTAAGCCCATAGTTATATACTGTATTGGTAGGGATATGTGGTATATGAAAGATGAACTCCACAAATATTAGGAGCTCTGCAGTAACTTACAAAAGGAATCACCTAGAGATTGCCAAAAGTAATTCAGAGAAATGAATATTTCAAGGTGCAACTCCCTCATTCAGAATGAAGGAAGGATACCCAAAGGACCGGTCATCCCAAGTGTTCTCTTAGGTGGCCAGAAGAATGAAGGGTGAATGTTTAATGTACCACTTGCCTCTTTTTTTCTCTGTAGGAATCTCTGGCTAGAGTAAATGCCTAAGTGCTTAACTACCAGTTGAAAGGTTGATGTTTCAGTCTATTCAGAGGGTCTTTGGAAGATAGTCCTGACATTCTGTTTCTGGAAGGTCACAGCCTTGAAAACCCAATAGAGCACAGCTCTATCTACTGCATACACTTGAGGCTATTCTGAGTCAGATTTGACTTTGTGAGAATCAGCACAACACACAGCACAATTTCTGAGGTTAGGGTAGACCCTGACTGCTTAAATCATGATGGAAGGTATCAAGAGCTTGATTCTTCTTTATGTAATAGCAGTATTTAAAAAAAACTAGTGATATGAGCCATTAATATGAACTCACGGTCTGGGTGTGTATATGGGTTGCTTGTCATTTAACAGTAAGAAAGTCTTAGTAATTACTTCATAAGGGGTTGGTGTGATGTGAGCAAGATATAACTCTTAATATGTTCATTCCAGAAGAAGCCTGGTGACATAATGGCTACTCTGAGCTGTAATCCACCAGGTCAACTGTTGGACCCCACCAATGGCTCTTTTGAGAGAAAGATGGAGCTTTGTACTCCCATCAAGAATAGAAGCCTCAAAAACCCACAGAGTCAGTTTTACCCTGTCCAGTAGAGTCACCAGGAGTCAGAATCTCCTCAATGATTGAGTGTGGTGTTAATTCCAGTTGTTCATCATGACACTTAGCCTCGCTCCATTCACACAGATGCCTGCTCTGTCTCAGCTACTGGTCTGTGTCCTGGGGACAGAATATAGAAAAATGTCTTCCGTCCTTTCCTAGTGCTTACATCAGTCTGTTGTGGAGAAAAAACAGACACATGAAGCAAGTAGTCAGGGAAGAAATCATTGCTAGCATGTAAAGGAGCTCTGAAGTAAGTGAAGGAATGATGTGTGTATACATACATAAACAGTAATGTGTGTATACAAATATCATAGAGATTTTCATTCAGAATGAATGAATGAGCTTCATTAGAATAGAAAAATAATGGAATATTTGGAAGCCATATATATGTGTGTGTGTTATATGTATATATATGTATGCATGTATATGCATATGTATGTATGTGTATGTGTGTATGTGTATGTGTATGTTATATACAGATTATATATAGTTATATAATCTGTCAATTTTAGAGGATTATAAGTGAAGAGGTATAGTCTACAAGTTAATCATTATATAGCCATTGCGGTCTTTGTGTCAGCATGGTATTATGCTAAGGAGTCTGGAAATCTCTATATTTCCTCCTTGGAGGAAGGAGACTCTCTCTGCTCACTCCCTAAGAGACTATCTACTGACAAGTCCCGTGGAACAATGCTGGTGCCCAGAGCTTGAGCAGTCACGTGGAGACCCCTGCCAGTGCTGAGATATTTACATAGGATCCACAAGACTTTCCACCCATTGACATGTGATCTTCCTGCATTCAGCATCATTGTATGTGTTTCGTGAGTTCGAAGAGGAATTTAAAGATTGGTAACAGACATATGGGCCAACATCGGACTTATGGACTTGATCTGGACTGGGTTAGAATGTTTTCTCAATATTCAATATTCAATTACTCCTGTATATAAGCCTCTTTTCTTATACATATGAGTGTGAGTTTCTTGAAGGACAGCTAGAGAGGTCCAGGGAGGATTAGAAATTATGTATGCTATATTAGGAATAAGCTTGGGGTATCAAAAGAACAGAAGTCTTGTGATTGATGCATTTACTCAAGAGGAAGAGTTAGAGATAAAATCAAAAAGTAAGTAAGGAGACTTTCTAGTCTACTGGGAGAGCTGCAGGTATTTCTGATTGAGTCCAGAAGTCACAGGAGGTTTCTGGGGAGCACAGTAGCTTCAGAAAAGTCAGATGGATGGCTTTGTTGAAAATTAAAGGGAACAACATTAAAAGTTAAAAGTTCCATTTGGAGACATCCAGATTCACTGTGGGGCTTCTTGAATGCCGGCTTAGGGTTAGGTTCAGTGCTAGCAAAGAGCGTAGATAGAAAAGTGCTAGCAAAGAGCGTAGGTAGAAAAGCATCATTTCAGAATGTCTATTCCTCCTTTTTCCTCCCCAGGAATCGCTCCCCCAAGCTGGCCCATTCCTCTTCTTAAGGTCATATCCTTATCAGGTAAATAAGAAGCAGTCTATACCAGCCCCTTCTGTTTCGTGAGGTGCAGGGATGGTGTTGAGCCTCGTTTTTTATCTCCTGGGGAGTTTACTATCTCTTCTAACTGCGTAATTGCATCTGACTTCTAACTTCTTGAATTAGTATTACAGTGGTAGAACTAGTAAGAAAAGGTCATATTCAAAAAATGCTTCAAAAGTACAACAGGCAAGATTTCTGATTCATCACATGTAAGATGTGTGAAAAAGAGAAAAATGTAAAAAGTTAGAAACAAGGCCAAAGGATGTTTATTCATCAGTACTTAATTCTAATTTCTGCAGCATAAGCAAGTTAGGGTGATTTCCAGTCCTCAGTGAGAAGATACTTTACTGAAAATAAATCTAGGCCACTTTCACTGATGTATATGCTTTATCATATTATACAGTTGATTCTTAGCTATCTGATAAGAATTAAAAAACTTTTAGGTTCGACATTTTATTAAATGTGAACTCTAGAACATATTGCAATCACATTTGAAAATAAATGTGTGTTATGCATCATTCCACTTTTTATTATACAGGTACATTTTATTTATTGTATGTACATTCTTTACACACACACATAGAAAAGCACATGAATGACATACCAGAGGGATAAAGTTCAAAAGGAGACAAAACTAGCTTGACTATTCATAATAGTTATTGCAAACAAAGCTTGTAAGAATGTAGCTGTACATATTTAACAAAGGGTGTATCTGCTTTTCTGTTGGAGAAATAGTTAGAAGTGGAATTCTTGTATTCCAGTATACTTATATTTTCAGATTTAGCAGATACTGCCAAGTAATTTTTCAAATTTGTTTTATCAATTTCCCATCCAGCAACAGTTTATGAGAGTTATAAATCCCTGTCAATACTTTGCCTTATCAATCTTTTATTTAGATAGCTTGATGAATGTGAATGATGTGTCATGATGCTGTTAATTTGCATTTCTCCAAAGATTAATGAGATTGCGAAAGTGTAGTATGAGTTGGACATTTTTATATATTCTTTTTAAAGTAACTGTCCAAGTTACTTTAAAAGTTTCTACAAGAGATCGATGAAGCCTCTTGCCCTGTATATCTGGGAAAGACAAATGGGACCAAGGGGAATTTTCCTAGGGAAAGTCTGGGGATGTCCTGATTGCTTTCTCCACATTCCACCTGCCTGGGCAGTTTCATGACTGATTTTTTTTAAAAATGCTACACATTGACACCATCACTTTAAACTTGGGTTCTTTTGTGTGTGTGTGTGTGTGTGTGTGTGTGTGTGTGTGTTTTGGGGGGGGGGTTCTTTTTTATCAGGATATATTTGAAAATATTTCCAGGGAGAGAACCATAGTAAATATGGACTCATATGTTACTTTCTTCCTTTCAAAATTGATAGTCCCATATTGATTTCTATTTAATGCCTGAAAATGCTTGTTTCATATACTTGCCCATAGCTATCATAGCAGTCCAGGGCTGCTATGCATCAGATTCGACTCAGTGAAAGTGAGCTTCAGATTTTTCAGCCATAGTAGCTTGATACCAGTTATTCCACTGTCACAGAAAATTGAAGTCCTCATGCTGTCTATTTTAATTTATTGTTATTATATCTTTTAGCATACATATTTTTGTTAATCTTTTACTGGTTTCCTAGAATTTACAGCACTCAAGCTTGACCAATTAACATTGAATTTAAATGAATATTTTTCTACTTACTGACAATTGTGGACTTAAAACCTTAAGCACCAAGTACTTTATCCCTTTTCTTCTTTTTGGTTATTATGCCATTTTTTTAACCTTTCAATGTTTACTGTTTTTTCTTTCAACTGTACATAATCTTTTCTCACTTGGCTTCCTGCCATCAAGTCTATTCTAACTCACAGGATCCGAATTGGACAGAGAAGAACTGCCCCTGTGAATTTCTGAGACTATATATCTTTGTGAGAGTAGGAAGACTCATCTTTCTTCCCCAGAGTGGCTGGTTGTTTTGAACTGCTGACCTTGAGATTCAACATTCACTTACCCATGCATTTACAATTTGGGGTTGAAGACTTATTTTTGTTTCGGATTTTTAATATTTTTACTATGATATACCTAGATAGCCTTTTCACTTCTCTATCCTGCTGGAAGTTTCTCAGAATAACCAAACTCTTTGTGTTTGAGTCAGCTGTGACTCGGAGTGACACCCCCACGCCTGTGGGTTTCTGAGACTGTGGTGGTTTACTGGAGTAGAAGGCCCTGTTCTTCTCCTTCAGAGCTGTGGGTGGCTTCCACCTACCAACCATGCCACTCTTGGCCCAACTCATCTCCACGGTACCACCAGGGCTCCTTTGAAGTTGGTAGTCCTTCTTAAATCTCTGGTCTCATTTCATTTGTCAATTTTGAAGAACTCTCACCCACTGTCCTCTCAAATAATACTTCTTCCTTAAGTAATTTTTCTTACCACCCCTTTCTCATCTTTGTAAGTGCAACTAAATAGATGTCAGATATTTTGTATCTTTTATTTTTTGAATATTTTACTTTACTGACTCCTTCCTTATAGTCTATCAGCATAGCTTCTAGTTTATTGATCCCTTTTCCTGTTTTGTCTAATTTGTTTTAATAAGTCAATGAATTTACTTTAAAGTTCCTGTTTTTATTTTAGATCTTCAACTTTTTCTTTTTTACATGTTATATTGTATTATCTAAAAAATTATTTTAATTTATATGTTTTCTTTATAGTTACCTCAAACTCCATTTTCCAAAGCTTCTTTAACTGCCTTACCTACATTCAAATTTGCCTGCCTTGTCTCAGCACATCGTGAGTTATTTCAGTGAATTAAAAAAGCTCTCTCTATCTCTATATTTCTTACCATGTTTTACATACATATACATACATATATATAGTCAAGCATGATTAAAAAATTCATGCTTCTTCATGAGAATGATTTTAAAATCTTATTTTGATATATGTGAAACAATCAAACCAGTTAGTCTTAATTTTACAAATTTAAAACCGTAATTAAAATTTTAGACAACTTTTTATATACCCGTGCTTTTTTGCACACACATACAAATGTGTGTGCATGTGCACATATGCACCCAGATCCATCAAAACAGGGTTCATATTACTGTTCTAGTTCATATACGCATAGGTGTAGTCCAAGCAACACGTGCTCTATTACTAAGTTATTGCAGATCACTTTTCAGTGTCACCCTTGTCTTAGTTTCCTTAGGATTCCCAAACAATAGCACCCATAAAAATCTTGATATTTCTTAAGCCATAAAGATAAATTTGATATCTGGATTAATATAAAATTTTAACAAAACTTAAGTAGGTATCTTCCTAAATAATTGAAGCTTTGCAGCAAATCTATCAGAGTTCTGTCCCACATAAAACCAGTGTTTTCAAATGGATCCAACGTCCTAACAATCGCTAGGAAGATCTCAAGGATCAATGCAAGGCAGAAAGATCTGCTCAAGAGGCTTTGGAAATTTGGGGTGAGGGTTTCCATGAAAGAATCCTTCCTCAAAGGACATGAGGAAACGAGAGGGGCTCAAATGAATCAGAAGAGAAAACTTTAAAAGTAAAGCCCTTCTCCTGTTGGTGAACAGTGTTCTTGTGAAGGTAGGTTCCCCCAGACTGAAAAAGGGTCTCCATTGTCTTCATTGACAAATGCATTCTGTTACCAAGTGTGCCTTTGTTGGTCATGTGCCTGATGCCAATTTCATGACTGGAAATCCAGGGGTGGAGTTGGAGTCTAACCTATTAATCTGGAGATAGCCATTGAGTAGTCAATGAGGCCTCTGTGTGGGCATGGCTTTTTCCTGAGATGTCTGGGAAATCTCGTGATATTTCCCTCGTGGAGATGAGAGGCCATCTTCCCAGTTGTTGGGAGTCAGTCTCTGAAAGGATGAACTATGGACAAGACAAGATGGCAGCATACGAGGAGCCGGAGGAGCCGGAGGAGAAGCCACACGGCTTTACCCTGATATAACCAGACCTCTGAAGCTGGAGAAGTCATGTGGAGACCCCTGCCAGTTCTGAATTGCCTCTACCTCCACTGGATGCTGTTGATGGACCCTGAGCCCTGGAAGCGAGGAGCCATGGGGAGACCCTTGCCAGCACTGGGATTCTGCACTCACTGACCTGTGACTTCGTGAGTTGGAAGTAGACATTATAGACTGGTATGGGGCATATGGGCTAATTTTGGACTTATGACTTTGAACTGGATTGTGTTGGGATGCTTTCTTAATGTTCCATTCCTCTTGCCTATAAACCTTGTCTTTATATCCATATGCATGTCTATGAATTTGTTTCTCTAGTCTACCTGGACTCACACAATGCCTGAAGAAATCATGTAGGATATTGTTACAAAGAGTGTGATGAAGCTGTCAGCCTGTGCAGAGTGAAAAAAGAATAGCAAAGAATAAGATACTAGAATGAGTGATAAACTTTCAAATTAATACAAACACTGCATGTCTAATCCTTCAATGGCACTTCCTAAAGACACTTGACAGGAGAACTTGCCAGCAAAAAGAATCTCTGAAGAGAGGACACAAGAGGGTTGTGTGCAAATCAATCAGGATACCTCAGAAGTAGAGAGATGGGATAGAATCACTTCATTCCCCAATATTTCAGGGGTCTTCATCCTTCCTCCTTCCTCCCTCAGTTTTACTTATGTAGCTTCTGCCTCGAAATCCTCATGATGGATCTGCTGGAGAATAGGCCTCCAGAATTGATTTTCTTCCTGCTGCATTGCATTTCAATTAGCCAACTAGTACTGTGGAAGTGATTTTTCCAAAGAACATTTCACTGAGAATGCCCAGGGACCACTGGGTAGAGAGGAGAATGGAGCTTCATCTTGATCCTTTATCGTTAAAAAATACCCCCCAAACAAAACACACCTTCAGACAAAGAAAGATGAAAACAGCTGAGCACCTCTAATCCCTTGAGAAGCAAACTGGGGACCAATTTCACCTGAAAGACCACCCAAGAGCACACAAAATACAAGAAAGAATATACACTTTTTTGGTGACAGCCAATGTCTCTGGGATTCAAAAGCTAGATCACACAGGCTGTCCTTGAAGCACCACACAAAGACTGACATTGTCAGAGGCCAGCTCACATGATGACAGAGATAAGACTTGAGGCCCTGGAGCATCAGGGCAGATTTTAGAGTTTCTGAATTTGTAGGATTATTGACTGTGACATTGCTATGACTCCTCCTGTATATAGTGCCCTTTCTTTATAAGGAAGGCCTATCATTCAAGTCCTACAAGAGCTCCCTCAGCACTCTACACTAGATAAAATTATGAACTATGCAGTCAGATATACATGAGTTCAGTACCATTTCTGCAACTTGGTAGCTCAATGAATGGGGTCAATACAGTCAACCATTCCAATACTCTTCTCTTTTTTTCACATGTGAGATTCTGGGTGGCACAAACATTTAAGTCCTCAGTTATCAACTAAATCACTCAGCTACCAAACAAAAGACTAGTAAATCTTAGTAGATTTTAAAATAAATACATGGAGACCAATTTCTCAAATGTCAGAGGTGCAGAATTCCTATAAAGAACAGTTCTACATTTAAAAGAAGTATTTGAAAAATCCCTTTGTAGTTTTAGTTTTGAGGTTCCTGGGATAATTAAAACTGAGGAGATAACTTTCAGAACATTATCTGGTAGTTGTTAGATGTTGTCAAGTCTGGTTCAATGCTGTCCTTATGGTTGTTCTTATGCTCAAGTCTATCATTACAGCAACTATGCCAAACCATCTGACACAGCTAGACCCTCTTTTTCACTGCCAATGTACTTTTCCAAGTAAGGTATCCTGTTTCAGTGACTGGTCTTTCCTGACAATATGTCCAAAGTATATTAGAAGTCTCACTATCCTTCTCTCCAAGGAGCATTCTGACTACTTCCAAGACAGATTTGTTTGTTTTCTTTTGGGGGGATTTTTTTTTAGCAGACCATGACATCATTTTTTTCCTTTCTCAGGGGTATGGGATGTAGAGTGGCAGATTTGAAGTAGCCTGGGTTTTGTAGTGAGTTTGTTGGTTAGTCATGTGATATCACCAGCTGCACCACAGTAGAAAGATAAGGCTGTCTGTTCCTATAAAGAGTGACAGTATCAAAAACTGAAAGAGTCATTCCTGCTCTGATCTATAGGCTAGTTATGAGGTGGAATGGAATCAATGACATTGTATGGATAAGATATTCATATGAAGCCTCTATAGGTCAGGAGTCAACCCACAAACATTCTTTTTTAAAAAAAAATCATTTTATTGGGGGCATATACAACTCATCACAATTCATCCATCCATTGTGTCGAGCACATTTGTACATTTGTTTCCCTCATCATTTTCAAAACATTTGCTTTCTACTTCAGCCCTTGGTATCAGCTCCTCAAATTTTTTCACACCCAGAAAATTCTTTAATACTGCTTTCTCTTTTTGGGAGGGGGCATCACTGCCCTCTGGTGGTCGTGGGAGCTACCTAGCCTTGCTCCTGGGGAGCTGCTGCTGGATTTGAATCACCAAGCCCATGGGCTGCAGTCCCGCACTCAACCACTAGGCCACCAGGGTTCAGCCCCAAAACTGCTTTCTTTAGGGGAATAATTATCACCTACAATTTGTTGAACACCAACTACATTCAGGGCAATGGATGCATGCTAGGATTGACTTCAACCTTTTTCAAAATCACCCAAGAGCTGGAAAGCTAATTGCTCTGAATTGCAACAACCATCTACCAACACTCTCCTCCCACCCAGCACTCTACCTGCCACAGACACACGCACCCAGATTTACAGTTACAGAATTATACAGAGGTAGGAGAACATCAAGGTATCCTCGTTAGGGAATTGGTTGCTAACTGAAGGCCAGCTATTGGAGCCCACCAGCCAGTCTGTTGGAGAAAGATGATGCTTTCTGCCCCTGTAAATATTTATAGCCTTGGAAAACCAAAAGATCATGTCTACTCTGCCTGATCGGGCTGCTATGAGGGAGCAGTGAGTGAACTCTTTGAGTATAGTTTGGGAAATATAACAGCAACAATCAGTAACAAGTAGAGAGAGGATATCTTACCTGAAACAAATTAAAAGATGTACAAACATTTTGGAAAAGGTGAAACTATAACAATTACCAAACATCAAAAAGGCAACCTCATATCTATAGGTCTAATCAATTCGTCTTGACCCTCTTGCACAGGGAATTTCTCCTGAATGTTTCTGCAGCTGCAAATTCTATTGAAGCAAGCAGGCACTTCTTTCTGCCACAGAGTGGCAGGTGAGTTTAAATCATGGACTTTTGGGGTTAGTATCCTAAGATTTCATTCAGTGTACCACCAAGTCTCTTTGATAACAATTAATAAGGTATGAAAAGGAGATCTTATTCATCTCTTCAGGAAACAATAGTTAGCTGCAGTGATTTGAATGTGACTTTTAATTTTTTACTTTAGCCATGACATTCATTACCTTCAGATCAAGTATGATTATCTTGGGAATGTCTTTAAATTTAACAGTGTGACAGGATGTTCCGCTTGGAAGGGAGCTATATAGGGAAGAGATGGAGGAAGTGTGAGAGTTCCAAATACATGGCTAGAAGACCATATTCAAGTGATTGTACTTTCCAACAGGGACATAGGGTTGAACTCTCTTTACCCCTGTGTGGCTGGATGAACGCAGACATGACGCTATGCCATTTCCTCAGATTCGAACAGCCAACAAATGCCTTTTCTTATTCAATAGAACACAGGTGAGCATTTTTTTCAGGTATTCTTTACTTCCAGGCAACTTCTGTCTGATATTGGTCATAATGTCCCTTGTTTTATATCCTCTTATTAATTTATCTTGAATTCCTGACCCTTTTCTGTTAATGTACTGCTGCAATCATTTTTGAAGATTTTATCATATTTTAAAAGTGCTCATTTAACCACTTACAATGTTATGAGTACTCCTCTCATTTTTTGCTGAGTTCTGCTGCAATGTGTGACAAATTGGTGAATGCACATTAAGGGGTTAAAACTCATTATTGATTGAACAAGGCTGACTGATTCCAAGGTGACACCTCAGGCAGGCTATGCCTAAAGAAATAGGAGTTCAGAAAATGAGCTGAACATCTTGTAAATAGAAAAGTATTCTTTAATACAGAATTAGGTAAAAACAATTTTAAGTTCGACACCTGGGAAATGATAGCAAGTCATGCCTATTCAAGGAAATGTCTTTTAAATGTTAGCTGAGTAGTTCGCACGTCATCTAGGAAGCACACATAACAGTGTGTGTTTTCTACACTGGCAGGCTTCCAACTACCATTAGTAAACCCCACAGCTTCCCCAAAAGCATATAGGAAGTTTAATGGAGCATAGCCTCCTTTCATGCTATTTTTCAAGCAGGGAGGTATGGAATAAGAAAAACCTCCAGAATCTGAGAGAAATTACCATCTCCCAATGGTATTGCCCGTTACAGCCCACAGAGAAGTGGGAGTAAGTGTGGGGGAAGGGAGCCACTTTCTTCAAGAGATCTAGAACACGCAGTTTGTGTGGCCCTCAGCAGCGGTATATCTAGCTATCCCTCCGTGAGGGGAGACGTAGGGCCGGTGGATGAAACACATCCCTATGCCAGCCCTCTCCGAGCTCTGATCTATCATGATTCTAGCTTCCGTCCTTGAATTCTTGGAAATCTTGGAAAAATCCTGGGGGCAGGGGGGAGAGAGAGAGAGAGAGAGAGAGAGAGAGAGAGAGAGAGAGAGAGAGAGAGAGAGAAACAAATTCTACATCTAAGTTAATTAGTGCGTAAATGCCATCCTGTGGCTGGGTGTTGTTTAGTCCATCCTAACCCCTGTTAACACCACGTGTGCAGACCAGAACAACTTACCCATCAAGTTTCCATGACTGTGGCCTTGCAGAATCTCATGTTTTATCCCAGGGGGAAATGTGCATTGAGACATTTTATTTCTTTACATGGGATCACAGAATTCTTGATTGTAGTCTTCCTCGCATGTGTCTGGTTTCTTATAGAAATTAGGTCTTATTTCCTTAAGTAACATTATAGATATATAGATAGATATACTTTATATATATTTATAAATTACTTATTTCAGTCCATATTCACTGAGAACATGGGTTTGACTCTATATTCTTGAATACAGTGAATGCACGTTTTCCGTGTGATCCAGGAACACAGGAGGTGAGCACGGGTAGGGCTGCACAAGTCTAATGTGGTAGGAAAGCACAGGACGGAAGGAAGAATGAAGGTGAACAATCACGTGCCCAGGAAGGGAAATGTCTGATGAGAGGGAGTTAAAACTGAAAAAGGGACACCTGGGTGCATCCCCAGGGCTGAGTGGTGTAGTGCAGCCTGTAAAGGAGAATGTTCTTGAAAAGCATGCTTCTGGATTTCCACTTGGCATGGGAGATATTTTTGTGATCAGCAGCTCCTCAGGAGAAAGACGGAGCTTTCCATGCCCTCCATTAAAGTCTCACAAACCCATAGGTGACGCTGGCGAGTCAGCATTGACTCGGTGGTGGTGATTTTGGTTTTTTGAGTTTCTTGTTACTTGACATGCCATGTTTTCGGCTGCTAACCTCAAATCAGCAGTTCAAATGCAGCAGCCACCTCGAGTGAGAATGACAGGGCTTTTCTTTCCCACAAAGATTTACAAGCTCACAAACTCAAAGGGGAAGCTGCCTTCTGTCCAGGAGGGTCACACTCCATGGCAATAGGCATCTAGTTAATCGCACAGAGCTAGCCATATGTGAAAGCAAACAGAATATAAATTGACCAACACTTGTAAAGAGATCTTTATATCTCATTTCTATCATTTTCACAATGAGAGAGTGATTGAATGTGGGTCTGCAAATAATAAAAACCCAACTTCAGCACTACAAGAAGAAAGCAGAATGAAGCACTGGCTAATTTTCGTTGAGTGCTCAACAGATAGACGTGTAGCAAGCCTGTATGAAATGTTTTCCCCTGAATTGTCATCGAGCTTCTGCTGTTTAACATACACCCAGTACACACAGCTTTTATACCTTTAACAAGTAATAAACCCGAGCATAACAAATAAGCTCATAGAAATAGCAGGTAGAATGAATGAAGCTGTATTTAACAGCAAAACTCTGGGACAGAGCATATGAAAGAGAAGTGTCTTAAGAAGAAAGTCATTAGTAACTGTGTGGCATTTCAGGCTAAGAATGTGAGTTCTGATTTAAACTCCTTGCCTATGAATCCTAGCTCCTTCACTGTGAACAGTTTGACCTTGAGCACCCTGTCTGATGCCTGCATAACGGCGTTCTCATGTTAAAGGTTTCCAACAAAAGTAATTTATCACAATAAACCACACAGAAACTGGTGGTTCAAAGGGCTGAGCTCCAGTGGTGTAGTGGTGTGCGTGGGACTGCAGCCCACTGGAATGGAGGTTCGATTCCAGCTCCACGGAGCAAAGGCTGGGCCTCCTACTCCCACCACATGAGGGCGGTGATGCTCAACTAAATAAATAAATAAATAAATAAATAAATAAATAAATAAATAAATAAATAAATAAATAAATAAAAATAAGAAACTGGTGGTTCAAATCCACCAGGGACTCCATAGGAGAGTGTTGAAGCTAACTGCTTCTGTAAAGATCTAAACTCAAAACTTATATATCAAACTCAGACCTAGATGTTCAAACCTTATATAAGTTATGAGTTGGAATCAATTTGATGGCAGAAAGTTATGTGTCGTCAGATACAATGTCCAGTTTCATGACCTCAGGAGCTTGAGATTCTGTTTCTGTGTCCTTTCTGGATTAAAATAACAAATACATGAAACAGAAATAGAATTGCATATTTTATTGGGTCAAATTGTGAAGTTGTACTTTGTGATAACATAAGACAGGGAGAAGCATCATAGACGGATGCAATAAATACCATACACTCTAAAGCAGGGATCCTCAAACTACAGCTGGTTGGCCACATGTGGTCCCCTGAGGACATTTATCCAGCTCACCAGATGTTTTTGCCTCCGCTGCTGTCCTGCTTAGCATTCAATTCATCCCAGACCTGCAGTGACTTTGTTCATAGTTGATTTTTTTTCAGGCATCACTGCCCTCTGGTGGTGGGAGTAGGAGGCCCAGCCTTTGCTCCTGTGAGCTGGAATTGAACCTCCATTTCAGTGGGCCGCAGTCCCGCGCACAACCACTACGCCACTGGGGCTCAGTCCCAGTTGATTTTTTTTAAACTATAATCTGGCCCTCCAATGGTCTGAGGGACAGTGAACTGGCCCCCTGTTTAAAAAGCTTGAGGACCCCTGCTCTAAAGTGCATGATCTGTGATCTTTAAAATCATTCAGCATCTCAGTAGCAGTTCTTCTATTTTGCTAAGGCAATATTAAACACTGTACCAGCTCATTCTGGTCTTTTTTTTTTTCCTTATTGGGTTATATTGCAGACGTATTTGTCACTATGGTAGCCCTGTTGAATTGTTGTTATATATTTTTCTGCTTCTCAGTAAACAAAACCCAGGATTGGTGAACCTACAGAGACAGTAAGTCGAATAAGGGTTCCTGGAGGTACAGTGGGGGAGGCAGTAAAGGAGAGCTGACCTAAAGACATTCGTTTGCAAAATACTGATTGATGTGATTGAACTATGAAATGGCATGCTATCTGTAAAAGTTCTCAAATTGTTTGGGAATACACACACGTATGCTCACATGCTCCAAGAAAGTAAGTGCAATGCAATCTCCTTATTTTTAAAATATATGCAAATTGTGTATGCATTTATTTTTTAAATGTAGAAGAGTTTAACTTGATTACAAATGGAGTGTCTACATAGTTATTTACTATTTTAAACTTGCCAGTACTTTTAAAACTTAAAAAGTATATATACCAGGGAGAGAGCATTAGAACTGATTGTGATGACACAACTCATTTTGAAAGCAACTTAACCATGGAAAAATTGAGAATGCTCTAAAATTAATTGGGGTAATGATTGTACAATCTTTTTGATATTGTGGAACTATGGAATGGTATGATGTGGGAATTATGCCAATAAAACTGTAAAAAACTATATATCACTTTGTATATAAAGCCTTCAAAACTGAGAAGAGTTTGCGTTATCATCTACCTGTAATCCAGCTAGTCCTGTGTGGAAGGTCACCTCTCTCTCTCTCTCTCTCTCTCTCTCTCTCTCTCTTTCTCCTGTTCTAGGAGCTTAAAGAGGCTTCCAACCTATAGAAGCTTTTTTGGGCTTTTGCTCTTTGTTTCAGAATTTATCCAATCATAACCACATTTCTCAGGATTACTAAATTATCATTCCATTAAAAGGCAAAAGCCCCTGGAGGAATAATGCATTTATAGATAGCACTTTGTCAGAAGCTAAAGAAGTAGGACAGCCAGCTGCAGATGAGACACTCGTCTGTACAGAAGGTCAGAGAACTGAGGCAATGCGGTACTTTAGGGGGCTCTACATTATGGGCAACTTGCGTGCAGATGGCTCAAAGCAGAGAAGGGACAGAGTACAGAGAAGAAAGTGTTTCAAATAATATGAGCTTTGCTTACTTGACAGGGAGAGAGGCATCTTTTTCTGACTCTGACACTCAATCAAAATCAAACCACTGCCATTGAGCCAGTTCCAACCCACAGCAACCCATCAGGCAAGGCAAGCCTGCTCATAGGGTTCCCAAGGTTTTAAGGCAGCCTGAAACAACGGGAAACTGTTTGCATTAAAAGGCCAATGTTTAACTTAAACTGGCTCCCTAAGGATTCTGGTTCTCCAACAATGAACATAAATCTCGCCACAGCTCTTGTCATGGATTCTTCTGTTGCATGTTGAGTTGATGAAATAATTTGGCTGTTTCAGCTGACTGTTGGACTGAATTAACCCAAATCCAAACCCACCACCATCAAGTCTGCTAACTCACAGGACCTTGTACATGGTACCTGGCACTTCAAATATACAGGAGAAGACAGACAGCCACATTGTATTTCTGAGCAGCTGAGGGGTTTTATCCATTGACCTTAATGTAGACAGCACAATGCCTAACCCACAGCATTATCAAGACTCTTTAAAGGGTAGGTCTAGAACAGTAGTTCTCAACCTTTTTAATGCCGTGGCCCTTTCACATGGTTCCTCATGTTGGGGCGACCCCTCTTCCCCACCAATCATAAAATTACTTTTGTTGCTACTGCATAACTGTAATATTGCTGTTGTTATGAATCAGGTGAGCCCTGTGAAAGGATTGTTTGACACCACCCTCCCCAAAGGGGCCATGAACCACAGGTTGAGAACTACTGGTCCAGAAGGTCCCAAATCCAAATTGTTCCCTCACATCCTTGGTGCTTTAAAGCAGAGTACAAGAAGACTGGCCTCAATTAGATATTTTCTCTTTTTTTCCATTTTTTTTGAGATTGGAAATTCTATAAATTACAAGGTGACTCAGCACTCCAAAGGTCAAGTGAAAATTTGTCAGAGGCACAGCCCAGAACTAACAGTGTCACTTTTGTCATAGTCTCTTAGCCTGGCCAAAGCTGCCATCAAAGCCATAAATAGCTCAGATTCAACTGGAGAATGAGCCCCTATCTTTCAGTGGGAGTTTTTCCATTTTTTCAACTCTATTTAATCTTCTATAATGAGTTCTGAGTTTAAGAAATTTAAGGACATTAAGAACTTCTGGCACTCTTTTAGTAAGAAATCATAAATTTTATATTTTATTTAGTGTATACTGTGTTAGTTTTAGCAAATGTACACCATTCTTTCATCAATGACCACAACTGAGAAAAAGCAAATCCAGAGACTGATTTTTTTAATAGGTTACAACTAATTATAGGACAGGACAGCAGATTCTTCCAGAAAAGACTGGTGTTGATAGCTGGAAATGTCAAAGAAAATTACTTTTAATTTTGATATTTTTTCTAATAAGTTAAGATGTTGATGTCTTCAAAATGATTCTATGGACAACAGAAGAGAACACGACACAGTCCTGGGTCCTCCTCATAATTTTTCTCATATTTGAGTACATTATTGCAGCAACTGTATCAATCTATCTTATTCAGAATCTTTCTCTTTTTCCTGACCCTCTGCTTTATCAGGCATGATGTACTTTCCCAGGGACTGGCCTCTCTTGACAACATGGCCACTTTGCTTGAGAAAAAGTCTCGCCATCCTTGATTCCATAGAACATTCTTACTGTACTTCCAGGTAGACTTCGTTGCTACTTCAGCAGGTCTTGGTACTTTCATTATTCTTCCTTAGCACCATAATTCAAGTACATAGGTTCTTCTTCTGTCTGCCTTATTCCATGTCCAACTTTCACCAGCATATGAGGTCATTGAAAATACCTGGGCTTGGGCTAGACTTACCTTAGACCTTAAAATAACCTCCTTGATTTTCAACACTTTAAAGAGGTCTAGTACAGTAGACTTACCTAATGCAACTTGCCCATTGAATCCTTGACTGATGCTTACAGAAGTACAGATTGTGAATTCAAGCAAGATAAAAATCCTTGATATCATCTTCCATAAAATATTGGCTGCTTATTGACTCACTTGTGAGGACTCTTGTCTTTGAGTTGTAATCCATACTGAAGGCAATAACACTTGGCCTTTCTGGCAAATGTTTCAAGTCCCCACTTTCAGGAAGCAAGGTTGTTTCATTTGCATACAGCAGGTTGTTAATAAACTTTCCTCCAATGCTAATGCACCGTTCTTCTTCATATAGTCCAACTTCTCCAATTACTTACTCAGCTCAACATAACTGAGGAGAGAATACAACCTAGGTGCACACTTTTCGAGCTTTAAACCATATAGTATTCCCATGTTCTGTTTGCATAGCTGCCTCTTGATCCATAGATAAGTGTCGCATGAGCAAAATCAAAGGTTTGGGAGTGCCCAATATTATCTATAGTTTGTCACAGTCCACGTAGTCAAATACCTTTGCATAATTATAAAGCACAGACATCTTCCTGGTATTCTCCACTTTCAGCAGCAGTGATGTCCCCTATTCCACATCCTCTTCTGAATCCAGCCTGACTCTCTGGCAGCACCTTGTCAGTGAGATAGCTTAGGCAAATAAATTTACTTTTTGGCACTGCAGGTTATTTGTTAGAACCATTAGAACAAAGATATCTTGAGAGCTTCTTGCAGCTTGTTTCCTTCTTTTTCTTTCTTTTTTTAACTGATGGTTCATTTTGATCACGTAGATGACAAAGCTATGATATCATAGAGAAATCAAAGTTCTCAGAAAGGCATTTCACTGAGCATATAAACAGAAGTTTATATCTTTGGTGGGTCTAATCATCTGCTTTAGCTCATTTTAAGTATTTCTGGCGGGCTTTATCTGCTCTGGCTTCATTGTGAAGGCTTGAAAGGGAGGGCAAACTGGGACAAACTGGCAGGAATTTGACCACCCGGGATCTGCCCACCAAAGTTCCCAAAAGAGTTCATGTTGCCTTCAGAGCCTATGTGTAATGAACTTTGTCCACATGAGACCTGTACACTGAAGTCCCAACCAAGAGCACATCCTGCCTTCAGAACCCATGTGAAAGGAAGGTCAGTCTGAACCCACTCTGGCTGGAAAGTGTAACTCAAAGATAAAAGATGCTATGAACTTGCTTCAGTGCCATCCCATCACAAAGACAAAATGCTTTGTAACATCAAAATAGCATATATATATATATATATATATATATTATGCTACAGATGGAATTTTAAGCTTCCACTTACAGAGAATCATTGTCAAGCTCAGAGGTCAGATGCTGTGAATAAAACAGATATAAATCATTAAGGGAAATGGCAATTGAAATACATTCCCACTGCAGTAAATTCTCTGAGTTCTGTGGGAACTTGTAAGAGACCTAATGGTACAACCTCTTTAAACCCCCCAAAGCTCATTTAAACATTCCTTTTAACTGATCTTCTAGTTCAAGACATCTTTGAGCAATTTCTTTCTTTGTCCTAAGCTTCAGAGCATATACTCCATCAAAGCAATTTAAAAGGTCTAACATTTTAAAAGAAAATCAAATATAGAAATCTCTCTACTGACCTCCTGGTCAATATTCTGCTTGAAAACAAGCCTTATCAATGAGATGTGAATGACCTTCTTCTGTTAGGACATTAAGAGCAAAGCTGCTCTAATCCAACCCCCAATCCTATATCTCACCTGTGAATATCCTGATGATGGAGTATCACTTCGATACGCACAGCAAAATAATTCTCAATTCTAGTTGTGTTTCCTCTCCCATATAGATCTTGATTAATATCCTTGAACTGGCCTTTCTTCTCCCTATAATGGACATTGTGTATTTTTTGGATGATTGAAACCTAATGATTGACAGGTGCTCAGTATGCAAGGATCTTCTTTCAGAGTTTAGAAGACCCTTACCCTAAAGGTTTCACTACGGGCTGAGCCCCAGTGGCGTAGTGGTTGTGTTGGGGACTGCGGCCCACTGGGTTGGTGTTTCAAATCCAGCAGCAGCTCTCCAGGAGCAAGGCTAGATCTCCTACTCCCACCAGAGAGCAGTGATATCCCCCCCCCAAAAAAAAAGATTTCACCACATAGCGTTCAACACTAACTTTAGATAACCACCAAGTACAAAGTTCAATAAAAATAGAATGAAGATAGTCTGAAGCAATTTACTATCACTTCACAAAGGTTCCCTTTCTCATGTTCAACCTGTTCTAGTTCACTTTGATTACTCAACTTTTGAATTAGGTATGCTTTATACCTAGATTTTTTTCCTTAATTTTCCATGCTTTGTGATATTTATTTTTGACTCAGATTTATAATTTGGAGGTTCTGCTCCATTTTTGGTACTAACTTCACTCTTTATGCTATGATACAAAATCCTAGTCACAATTCCTTTGCCCAGAATAGTGACTTCTCAGTATGTTGATGAAGAAATTAGGAAGGAATTTTGTACACTGCCCCTCTTCTAGTCTCCTAATACCTCATTTAGACTAAAGGAATATTTTTACTACTCAACTCTAAGAACTGCAGCAATACAATGGCACATTCAGAAACATGGGACTTTCTTCTTAGCAAATGACACAATGTTGTACTGTAGTGCATGCAGGATTGTGGTGTCCACGTTAATCCTTTAATACCTGGAGTACTGACTGCTGGTGGTATCATGAAAACCTCTGCCCAGCTTTGATTTCTTATCTGGGATTTTCCTTCAGGCTGAAGAGAGCTGTTTTACTCCAATTCTGCTTTCTCCTCAGGGCACCCAGTATTCCAGTGACAGGTTGGTGTGAGTGGAACAAGTCCAGTCCCCTAGCCTCAACATGTTATTATTGTTATTGTTGCTGTGGCTTGGTGCCATCAAATGTGTTACGATTCATTGTACAACAAAAGGAAATACTACCTAGTCCCTCATCATCCTCACAATTACCCCTATAGGCATAGTTCAATGTTGAAACCACTGTGTCAATACATCCCCATGAAGTTCTTCTTTTGCAATGCCCCTCTACTTTAGGGACTGATCTCTCCTGACAGCATGTCAAAAATACTTGAGGCAAAGTCTTGTAGTTGTTGCCTCTACGGAGTATTCAGGCTGTACTTCTTCTAAGACAGATTTGTTTGTTCTCTGTGCGGATCAGAGTGCTTTCAACAGTATTAGTCTGCATAATTCAAGTGCAGTGATTCTTCTTCAGCCTTCCTTATTCAATGCCTAACTTTCACATGTATATGAGAGTACTGAAAATACCATGGCTTAGGTAAATGAATACCATCACTTCTCAAAGTCGCCTTCCTGTTTGTCTATATCGGAAGCAGTCTTATGCCACACACTTACCTAATTCAATGTGTCCTCTGATCTCCTCACCGTTACTTCCATGAACATTGATTGTGCATTCCAGCAAGATGCAATCCTTGACAAAGTCAACCTTTTCTCCATTTATTATGATGTTTCTTATTGGTTCAGTTGTGATGGTTTGGTTCTTCTTCAAAGTGAATTGTGATCTATAGTGAAAGCTCCAATATTTGACCTGTGCTTCAGGTTCTCCTCCTTTCAGCAAGGAAGGTTAAGTCATCTGAATACCACAGATTAATAGTTCTTCCTCCAATCCTGATACCACATTCTTCTTCATATCTACCACCTTCTTTGATTTTTAGCTCAGTATATAAATTGGCTAAGTATAGTGAGAGACTATATCCCCAATGAACAACTTTCCTAATTTTAAACCATGTAGCAGTCCCTGTTCTTTTTTTTACACAACTGCCTCTCAATTCCTGTGTAGGTTCCCCATAATTGCAATGAAGTGTTCTAGGATTATCATCCTTTTCAAGGCTATCTATAGTTTTACTATAATTTGCACAATTGAATGAAACTGTGATCATAACCCGGTAAAATGTACGTAAACATTTCAACTCCTCCAAGTTTGAATTCTGCCTTAGTTTCCCCTGTAACTGCATCACAATTCAACGTCTTCTCTTCCCAGTCTTGTATCTTCCACTGTCTTACGAGTGCAGTATGTAAGAGAGCACTTACTAATTAACAATTGGTTGCCATTGAATAGAGTCCAATTTAAAGGGTCCTACAAGACAGAGTAGAACTGACTGACATGGTCTCTATGATTGTAATATTCTGTAAACAAACTGCCCCATCATCCTCTATGGAATAGTTTATGAGTTTGAACCATGTGCCTCTTGAGGGCTCATTCCTGCACCGCCAGTGCTCTTTCACGGATGGAACTTGCACACCAACATCCACTCAGAATGTGGGCCTGTGACAATATGGTCCTCTTTTGCAATCTAATGTTAATTTGGTTTCAAGGCAAATTGATCTTTCTGGAAACAAATATCTCAACAAGGTCATGGCATCTGTCAACATTATAACAATGAATTATGTATCATAACAATGATGAGCAAAACACTGGCAAGTCAAATATCACTGGAAAAACAGTTGCATTTACACATTCAAATGATATTAACAATACAATAGATTAGATACATTTAGATTTACATGACTGAGATCTGTGTATGTTGAATTGTTTACCATAAGTGGTTTTTTTTGTAAATAGGTCCCAATAGGCAATCACTTAAAACAAAAAATTCTTCAGTTTCCAAGGAAAATATACCAAGAAGAAAATATTTGACAATTTGGTAGGTAAATAGAAGAAACAAGACATGAACCATTAAGTATAGTGGCTAATTTCTTTCTTCTTTTTACAGGTTAGAAGCAAGTTATTATTTTTGAGCAAATTGAGTATGGAAGTAGATAATCTTTAACTTATTTTTAGAACATCATACTATATTTGGAAAATAATTGTATTCACTTGGGAAAGATGTAGGGATTCGGGTATGCAACATTTTCCAGATCCTAGTTTGATGTTTTTTCAGTTATATAAAATTTAAAAGAGAATATAAATATTTTATAATTCTACCACACACACAATATCAAAGGTCCTTTCTAATTATGCCTATGGATGACTTGTCTCTTTCAGTCTCCCTATCTGTAAAATGGAGATAACAATATTTACTTCCCTCATAAGGATGTTAAGACGATGAAATTCATAATGTGCATAATGTACTTTGAAGATGAAAAGCTTCATATAAATGTTAAGTGTTATTGTGCATAAATTTATGAGGTATCACAGGTGCATACTTGCAAAGACAATATTAAAGCTAAAATTCATTACGAATAATCTTTGAGGTTATAAACCTGAATTAAATATCAAGGTGAAAGACAATTCTCTGAACATTAAGCACAGATGGCATTCATTTTGTTCAGATTTTCCTTGCACATAGGTTGGTATACCTGACTATTAGACAAAGACTTCAGTAGAAATAAATTAATCGTGGAATCATGTAATGTGTGTCTTTCAAAGCTTTGCCCATCACTACTGAAATCCTCACTTGTAAAATTTTAATTAAGGAGCACTTCTTTTCAATTACTTATTGGCTTTGGGAATGTACTTTAGAATTTCACCTTCATCCATCTACAATAAAATTTTGGCCAAGAGGTAAGTGGTTAGAATACTCTTGATCCTAAATCTTTCCCTCACTGCCAGAAAAAGAAGTCATCTCAATTATTTCTTTTAATATACTCCTGCATTTCTGAAATAAATATTTCAGGAAAAAAAAACTTCTATTACTATGGGGAAGGTGTTGTTGAGATCCAATCTAGTCATAATCAAAATGTCTATGCTATATTATGCAACTTTGTGCTATAGTAATACATTTCAAGGACAGGTGAAAAATGCATTTTTAGTTAACTTTGTCTGAAGATATGTGGAATTTTTTGCCCAGAAAGATGTCTGCCTGGAATATTCTTTATTTCATCTGGGTTTGGTTCCTAAATCTAAATCCATGAATGCTGCACAGGCACTTTGCTAGCTTCCTCCCCTGTCTCTGGAGCCCAAGGTTTGGCTCTTCCATACCAAAGACGAGGGAGGCAGTCACAAAAGATGAGCATTTTATTCATCCCATTTCATCTTCTATGTCCAATTGTTTCAAATGTCGGTATGTGAAAGGTGAGAAGGCCTTGTCAACATGCAGTGAAGAAATGTTCCATTTAGGACTGCAGCCGATGTATTACTCTCTTCTCTTCGCACTCCTGTAAAGGACTTTTCATCATTTGTAAACAGCTCTTCTCAGGAGGATATTCAAACTAGCAATGCATGAGCCTGACTAAGAATGAAAAATGCCATTTCCCCTCTTAAGAGTAGCCTTCATTTGTTTTAAGTGTGAGGGCTGTCTGCAAGCATTTCCAGAAATAAGCCTCCATTGGTATGAAAACTAGCAGACATCTAGAGATGATGGAATTAACTCTCTCTCTCTCCCCCTGTGTGTGTGTGTGTGTGTGTGTGTGCTTTGAAGAGTACCTTAAAGTGGTTCAGACAAAAGTTACATGGAGTTAAAGAAAAACATTAAGGTAAGTAAAATATTGGCTACCTAGTACATGATGGAGTTCCCCCTGAGCAAGGTCAGAAGTGGATTTGTTTTCCCTTATGCACTCCATAATTCTCTAGTCTAGGTATAGTACTCTATCAGAATGTGCTCTCTGAGAAATAAAAGGAAACCGAAATCACACCTCTGGTTACATGGACATGAAGAAAGCTCATATCTATCTACAGTGTGAATCCTTCCATGTTTTCCCGACGAGGGACAAAGGGAGCAGAACAATCTAGAAGAGAAGGAGGTGGGAGTGAGGGGGGCGGGGTGAGAAGCAAAGGACAGAAAAGTAGAGGCTAAGGTATTAAATCACCTTTAAAAGTAAAGCATGGAGGGGGAGTGAAACAGAGGCAGGCCATCATAAAGATAGGTTGGCACTGGGGTTGCACAGGAACAATTGTGCAGATGGAGCAGGACCAGGCCAGGCTTTGTTCTGTTGTATGTAAAGCCCTCAGGGTTGGAGCAGCTTCACGGCACCTACAACTTCCATGATCCCCGACTATGGATCTACGCAAAATGAAATCCTTGACACTTTGAGCTTTTCTCCAATTTTCATGAGGTTACTCCAGGTGTAAGGATTTTAGTCGAAGTTTGAGGAGTTTTCTTTTCACTGAGTTGTAACCTATACTGAAAGTTGCATTCTTTGATCTTCATCACTAAGTGCTTTCAATCCTCATTGTTTCCAGTAAGCAAAGTTGCATCGTCTGCACACCGTGGGTTGTTAATAAGCCTTCCTCTAATCCTGATGCAGTGTCTCATAGAGGCTAGTTCAGCATGTTCTTTGCATAAGGATGGTAAACGACAACAACTCTGACACCCAAATTTTCTGATTTTACAGCATGCTGCTGCAATGATTACCTTGCATGTCTTGTCATTATCATTTGTCTTAATGTTATCCATAGTTTGTTGTGAATGCCATTGCAAAATCAATAAAACACAGCTATGTTTAAAAAACAAGTGAAGCATAGCAAAACCTACAATAAAGGAAAAAAAGTCAAAATGCTAATCACTAGAAATTCAGACAGACAGATATTGGGGAATCCCAAGTGCTCATATCCCTGCCCTTTATTTCTTTCACACCTTGGCTCTCTTTTGAGAATCCTGAAAGTTCTGCCTCCATCTCAGATAAGGCCTTCAAAGAGTCAACTTAAGTTATGGCTGATGAAGATCCAAATCTCAGAGAGATTTGGGGGATTGATTTAATTTTGCATAGATGCTACTTTAGGTATCATTGGCATTGAGGGAATGAGAACGAATTTAATAGTTTTTGTATTTTGCCTTAGCAAGATGCACTCTTTTTGGTTTTGAAAACATGAAATAAAACTATTAAAATTAAACAGATTACATTATTGAGTTCCTAGCAAATGGCTAACAGTTTTTAGTAGAAAAAGATAATCAGAAGCAACCCAATTCATGGGTTTTCTCAGGTCTTTTTAATTATTTAAAAATAGGAATTTTAAAGTCAGGGATTATAAATGGCTGTGACTATGGTTATGCACTGGGCTGTGAACGAGGCCTGTGAAACCGTCAGTTACTCACTCAGAAGAATGATGGGTTTCTCCTCCTGCGACAGTTAGTCTCAGAAACCCCAGGGCTGCTCTAACTTGTCCTACAGAGCTGCGCTGAGTTGGAATTGTCATGATGGCATCTCGATGACTATTTTGCTCTAAAGCTTTCTTTCTTTTTGGCATTACTGCCCTCTGGTGGTCGTGGGAGCTACCCAGCCTTGCTCCCAGAGAGCTACTGCTGGATTTGACCTGCCAAGCCCATGGGCTACAGTCCCGCACTCAACCACTATGCCGCCGGGGCTCAGCCGGCTCTAAAGCTTTCATGTGTCTAATAATTTAATAGAGAGATCATAATGCACTCATTACTTAATTTTCCTTACTACCCACTTTGTACCCTCTGTGGTAGTTACATAATATACAGGTCACATGATAAATAAGTATAGGGGTAGAGTCTAGCCTGTTGACCAGGTCACAGCATGATGATGCCTACTTGTGGGCATGACCTTCTCGTGAGGATTCTGGGAACTTCCTCTCTTTTTACCTGGAAGTGGAGCCCTCTTGCTGCTCCACCTCCCTGTTGCAGAGCCACACTTATTGCTGGAGGAACAATGGAGAGACCTTTACCAGCCTTGGAGATGCTGCCACCACCACTGGATCCACAAGGCTTTGCAAACACTGGCCTGTGATCTTCCAGCATTTTGCCTCATGAAGAGGACTTTACGGAGTAGTGTCAGACTTATGGACTAATATCAGATTTATGGACTTGACCTGTACTAGGCTGGGATGTTTCCTTGACACACAGTTACTCTGATATAAAGCTCTCTATAACATACATATGACTGTCAATGAAATTGTTTCTATAGTTAACCCGGCCTAACATACCTTCAGGAGATCCCAGTCCCACAGACCTCCCTTCCCTCACCTGTCATCTCCTAATCCATTCAAGTGCCTATGCCAGTAGCCTTCATCCGGTTGCTAGCACTGGTTGCATATTAGAATCATATTAGATGGGCTGAGCCCCGGTGGCATAGTGGTTGTGCGCAGGACTGTGGCCCACTGGGATGAAGGTTCAATTTCCGCTCACAGGAGCAAAGGCTGGGCCTCCTATTCCCACAACCAGGGCAGTGATGCCTAAAAAAAAAAAAAGAATCATACTAGATGCTTTGAGAAAAGCCTAATATGTGAATTCAGCCTAAAAGGTTCAGATTTAATTTAATTTAATTTAATTTGTCATTGCTGATATCCAGGTAATACTTAAGTCTTCAAGTGATTTTGAAGTGCATTTTAAAGTGTGTCCTGTGATTTTAAAGTGTATTTTAAAGTGTATCCTGTGTTGAAAGACAATGCTTCTGTTCATCAAATATCACTGCAAGATCACTTATGTATGTTTTCATCTACTTTTCTGAACCCATTCTTCTTCATATTCTAACAGAAACTGAGCTGTTTCCCCAGGGAGGTGCCTTTTCTGCCATCTTGTTTCTCCTTCAGAGTCTGCTCCCTTTACCACATTCACTTGATGACCCTGCCTGTCTTATTTCCCTACATGAAGAAAAAGTACAATCAGCGGGGATTTGTGCATCACCCAATCTTCCAATCTCCCTGCATCTGTGCCCATCAAGTAACCTTTTCTACTTTTTGTTTGTTTGTTTATTTGTTTTTTGGACATCACTGCCCTCTGGTGGTGGGAGTAGGAAACCCAGCCTTTGCTCCTGTGGAGCCACTCTGGAATTGACCCTCCATCCCAGTGGGCCGGAGTCCCGCACACAACCACTACACCACCAGGGCTCAGCCCTACCTTTTCTGCTTTTAAAAGAAGTGACCTTGATGCCATAAAAGAACAATCTTTCCACACTTCCCACTCCCCCAATTCAAGATTTTTCTGCTCCAATTAGCTCCTCTCTTTTCCTTTTTACCTAAAGTTCTCTCCTTGTTAGGTTGCCCAGATAAGCTGAGCTAGTACTCAATTCACATAGTATCAAAGTAAGCCATGAGTACTAAGTAATCGTAAGAAAGTGACGGCAACAACCTGTATTTAGGTGAATAGCATCTTTCCGGTCCATCTAAAAGGATATGTTGTTATTATTCATCTTAATAAGAACTTTCGCTAGAGCCCATCCCCACTACACTGTCTGCACATTGACACAATGCCTGCTTAGGATGACCCCACGGTGAGAGGACTCTCTGCTCCAAGGGGTTTTTAAGGTTGTGATGTTTAGAATCAGTTTGCCAGGCTTTTCTTCCTAGGCACTTCTGGACAGATTCCAATCGCAAAATAATTCAGTTCATAGCTAAACACTCAACTGAAAAAATCCCTACATAATTGCTCTTCCTTGTTCCTCATCTCAGTTGTTCTTGCAGTTTCTCCAAGCCGTCTTTTACCTGAGTACGCCAATGAAGCATCTTGTATCAAGCTCCTAGATGTGCTAGAAATTGATGCTGCACATTAATGGTCAGTTCTGTTTTAACCAAACTTCTTGCCTCGGCACTATCTGCTATCCTTCTCTATTCTTGGAGAACAAATCAAATATGGAATTGTTCTGGAACTGATATTCTTGTATTTATGTAAAGTGACAGCTCTGTAATATTCATTGTTTTGTAAAAATAATTAGAACTAATCTAAGGTTAAGAGAAAATATCGGAAGGCCCTGGGGAAAATACTCAAAATGTTGTGTTGTTAAGTAGTGCTTTTATACAAAATTATGTGAGTTGAAAATGGATATATGCTTTCCAGTCCTGAAAAATATAAAATGCAACCTAAATTCTAACTACTTCACTGACAGTGTATAAATAACCAGACAAACCTTTACCGTCATGTTTGGATAGTCATGAAATATTTGTGTGTCTAGACTGATAAAAATAAAATTTGAAGTCTGTCTCAAGCAGAATATACTATGAAATAAACCTTCCATAATTCAACTTAGGATAGGTTTCAACTTTCTTTGTAATAAGAAAATATTTTCACAACTTTAACTTTAGGTCCAGAATATATTAAAATATTATGGATTTCCTTGAAGGCTAATATATAAGTAAATGGTATATGACAAAGCATGAAAAAATTCAAGAAATGAAATACATGCTTTATAATAATGTAAACAAAAATTAATTTAGAAAAAAATGCTTCCAATTAATTTATATTTGTGTCAATTTATCCAGACAATCCCTGAAAAGTCAAAATATTTGAAAGTTTCTCTTAAAGAAGAAACAAAAAACCTGGCCTTCAGTAGCATGGATATGAACAAGACTCCTTGAGACTGAAGTCACTCTGTGGACAGCTCATTCCCTGTTCTACAAATATCTGCAAGGACGACTTCACATTTCAAAGCAGCTTCAAAACCAGGCTCAGCTTGAGTTGGGTGTGGTAAAAAGCCATGTATTTGGCTAGATATTTTATAAAGACACGAGGAAAAGAAGGCTCATTACATCTCTCATGCTAGAACTTAAAAAAATCTCTTCAATGTCACTGGTCTATTCAGAAAGTGCAGGCTTCTGGTCAGATATTGTATTTTTCCTTTCTCCCCATCTTGATCTTTTTTCACCTTCAATTTTGCGATTACAATCGGGAGAACAAAAGTCCCGTGGTAGCCATAAATTGGACACTTCTCTAACAAACCCCAGGTACATTTCCCAGAAGCCTAACCATCCTCCACTAGATCGTCTGGTATCTGACTCATAAAAGAAGATTAATTGTATCCCGAACTTTGATAACTTTTCAACTTTTATAACTTATTAAAATTTCTTGGTCCTCAGTTTTCTAATTTACAAATTGAAAATACTAATAGCCATCTCAAACATTGTAATGTGGAATAAATAAAACAACTTTTACATGCAAATCCCCAAGAATAGTGCCTGTCATGGAGACTCTACACTGGTTTTCAACCGCCAAGCCCGCAGGCCGCAGTCCCGCACTCAACCACTTACGCCACCAGGGCTCAGCCTTTCATTGAGGATTTTCATCACCTTCTCTTCCTTCTTCATTTCACGAAACATGATGTTGTTTCTCCTTTGATAGGTAACCCCTAACAACATGCCCAATGAAACCAAGTTAAAGTCTTGGAAAACGTTCTGTGACCCAAAGGGTTTTCATTGACTAATTTCTGGAAATAGATCACCAAGTCTTTGTTCCTAATCTATCTGTTACAATCCGAAAACTTTAATGAAATCTGTTGTACC